>APFE030690381.1:6113-53385 GCA_000404065.3 Pinus taeda | reverse complement strand
CGCCTCGGATCTAAGATTTGTGAGAACGAAGTATTTCTTGTACAGAGATCGACTGTATGGGCATTCACCGGATACCTCACCTTCCAAAAGAAGGATGAATCCAGAGGCTACCTGGCCCGATTACAGATTCTGCCTGAAGAAATAAAACGTAGTCACTTCCTGAATAATAGATCTGATGATCAATCCTCGCTTTGATATCCTGTAGAAATCTCTTCTACAAATCAACCAGCTCTGGTACCATGTAGAAATTTTGAATAATTTAACACATATTCAATGGAGATTATCCTGATCATGTACTATTACGGAAAACATACACAATACATAAGCTCCTCTACGTTGATCATCAATATAGCAGCATCAATAACAATAAAACATCAAGAGAATTCACACATTAACATAGTATGTATCCCAGGGAAGCATCTCACTAAAAACCCCAACTATCTGTATATTAATGATTGATTCATGTAGCATTACACAGCATAATACTTCTCACAAGTATCTCCACCTCTGTTACACACAATACAGCTCAGATCTGATCTCCAAATCTCTTCCACTGCTTGCCTGCCTCTACTATGCAATCCTGCATGAGAATACTGATGAATGAATGAAGCAAACTCGTATTTTCTTGGCTATACCACGCAATCCTCATTGGCATTACTCAATTCCACTGATTGTGCAAATCATCATGCACAGCTATAGTCACAACTGATAGCAATCTGATCCTCTAACACCTGTCCCTGCAGAATTGAACATGCACTGACATGCAACTGAGTTAACTGATGTATTCTATAGTTGCATTATGAGTTAATAATTTGTGAATTAATTAATAACTAGTTCACCCAACTCATCTCTAGTCTATTTGCCAGTTAGACTAAATACAACCAGTTTAACAAAGCTAAACTGAACACAACTCCATCAACTGCACCTCCAGTCCACTAAACTCAACTCACTTGAGTTCTAACTGAAGTCCTGCATGCAAATATTAGTCATCCCATAGGTAACCACGTATTCCTTCTGGGATCTGCATGTACCACATCCGTAGCTCATCCTGAAGTGCTCCAAGAGAATAAGACAAAGTTTATAGTCTAAATATTATTATGAGCTAATAATATTTGACTGTTCTATATTTAGACTGAGCAGTCACTCCGCTGTGATCTAAAAAATAGAAGTCCATCTATTTTTTCCAACTTGATCAATCATCCATAAACAGCAACCTGCAATCCATAGACATGATCCATATGTCTAAAAATAGACATAGTCTAAAAATAGACTTGCACCAAAAATACCCTGCGGGCCCACTTAGTGAAGGCGACTCTTTTCACTAAGCTCCATCATCTTGTTGCAATCTCAACAATCAGGTTTTGATTTAGAGTCAGAACCTGCATCTAATTCAGAAGCCTTCAGCACGACCACCAGTGACTGCTTGGCTAGACACTCGTATTTTGAGTGGAGCCCTTATGGAACTCACACCATTTTCCTATGTCCTTCATATTCGGGGTGTTGTTCTTTTCTTGTGGCTTCGGCGGGTTGTCCTGGGTAGCATCGCCTTGGCTTGGTCCTTTGTTTTGTGGTTTGGGGGCACCTTTTCCTTACTTTGGATTCACAAATCCAAAGTCCCTCTTCTTCTGTTTAAAGTTCTACTCAATCTTGACAGCTTACCGATGTGTCGTGCCGAGTGAGGAAATGTCTAGAAACTCCATCTCGTCCTATATGTACTTGTGTAGATAGTCGCAGTACTTGAGCACCAAATACTGCTCAGTATCCTTGATACCCAAATTCGTGCGAAGGGTATGGAAAGTATTTATGAACTCTAGCACATCTTGGTCCCTTCCCTGTCGTAGCATGGTCCACTTTATGTATTTGTCTTCATAGCTCCCGACAAGGTAATATTGTTCCTTGATGGCATCTCGAAAAGAATTCCAAGTGTGTGCGGCCGAAAATAGTGAGGGTTCACTCTCGTCCTTTTGTTCATAGTAGGTTTCCCACCATTCCTTGACGTGTGGGGCATCTTTAAGAAGTGCAAAAGTAATCTTTTCCCAATTGGAAAAGTCTTGAACTAAAAAATATTCTTCCAATAGATTTAACCATTTATCTACGGTGTTTTCATCTATTAGGCCTTCGAATATGGGAATATCAAAGTTAACTAGTACCTTCAAAAGAGTGGCACCTCCAGAGTGGCTGCTGGATGAAGATGCATCGCCTGTGGGTAGCCTTCGAAGGATCTGGGCAAAGTTATCTATCATTGCATCCCTCTGTCGCTCGAGGGCTTCCTCTAGAAACATTTTGAATGGATCTCCTGGCCCCTCGTCTTTCTTTTCTTCCACCATGGGAGGTCATTAGGTTGTGTGAGGTTGATCTTGCAATAGTTCAACCAGATCAAGCCCTAACTCCTTATACCTTGACCTCGTTGGGGACATGCAAAGAAAAATAGAGAAATAGCATACTGCTCTGATACCATTGATCCGAACTTAAACAAGAATGCAACAACTTACAGATATAATCAACATAGAGATGCAACATAGAAAAATATTGAATTGTGCTTACAAACAGAATGGAAATAAGATAGCTCGGGCGATGGTAGCTTATTTCTAAGAAGAGATGTTGCGGCTACATACCTCTAAACTGTGTTACAATGAGGCTTAAGGGTCTATTTAGTATTGGAAAACATGAGAAAACTTTAAACAACCAAAACCCTAACTCGAGGAGATGTAACTCTAAGAGTTTGTGGGCCCTGTTGGGGTTAGTTGGGCGTCCAACTTCTTGGGGTCGTAACTTGGTCATATTATCTCCATTTGGCGCATACGATACCTTATTGGAAAGGTCTCTCTGAGTACTACAAGTTTCACCACAGGCGCTTGCCTACAACTACTGGCCTCCCACAGACCCCAAAAAAAACGTCATTTAAGGAGTCAAAACTGCTCTAGAAGTTTAGGACTCGAAAAACTGCTAAAAATAATAAATGCGGAAATGAACAAGGAAACAGATGAAACTGACTGGGGGGTCTAGGTGGAATAGGTGGGTGGCCACCAATATCCACCTGGATCATGCATCAAATGGCATATATGAAGTACATTTTCAACATTCCCACTTATAAGAAATTACATCTTTTCTCCATCCAAATTGTTGGGACAAAAAAAACAATTTATTCCAACATGGTCATCAATCCTATAAAATCCTAACTATAACTTGTCAAATTTACCATGATTTTGAAGTTTCTCTCCTTTAGTCCCACATGAGTACCATGTCTCCCTTTTGCAGAATCCTTATACGAGTTTTTCAATCAAATGTTCCTTTAACTTTTCCTTGACAATTTTACTAGATGATCCAGAGCCTTGTGTCAATTCTCATTGAGTTCAGCCAATTGATTTACCCTTTCCTTAATTTCCTCCTAACTAGTTGTGAAATGTTGTAGCAATCTATATACTAAAATCTTCAAATGAATAGGCAGTGTAACCTCCATTCCATACATGAAATCAAAAGTGTTATTTCCTATAGATTATTTCTTTATGATACCATTTTCCCACAAAGCATGCTTGATTTTGTTATCCCGCGATTTCTTATTACCTTCAACGAAATTTATAATAGATGTTGTTGTAAGATTATGGTTGTTGGATTCTGCTAAACAATTTCCCCGTGTAATGGCCCTCGTGAAAATTCCATGTAATAAATATTAATAAAAGCAAAATAATAACCATGGTTGATGGGACACTTATTCCAAGCTGAATGTTTGGCAAGACATCTTAGTGTGGATGTTCATCAGTTTATTATGGCTAAGAAAATTGGAAAAGGAAATGGATAAGGCTTTGGAAAGGAAAATGGAATTTTTAGCACATTTATTTATGAAAATAATGGAAATTAGGAGAAAAGGGAGGTGAAAGGTCACAGGTTGCATGTGAGGAGCAAAATGAAGGAAAATGAAGAAATTAGAGGCCTTATTAATAAAAAGTCTTATGAGGATCAATTGGTAACCTTTTGTCAGTTCAGTTTTGGAGCTCTCTCAATATTATCTCTCTCTCTCTCTCTCTCTCTCTCATTGTTGGACACTTAGAGTTTTCTTGGAGCATTTTGGCATTGGATCAAGAAAGGAAAAGAAGGAAAGAGGAAACAAGGATCAAGCAAGGAAAGACAAGATCAAGCAGCTACAATAATATTCTTTGCAAGTATCGTTTTGCATGTGTATTTTTCTTGCTATATTTGGCATGCATTGTATTGCATGTGGTTCTTTTGCTGTTATGGCATGGGTTTTTTCAGGTGTAACAGTGTTTTTAGCCTAGCTGTTTGGTCAATTTAGTGTCATAAATTGCTCTACATAAATTATCAATCTGGGTATCGTAAACTAATGAAGTGTAGTGCACTATATGTGCTAGATGACCCTTATTACTTCATTTCTTTTAGTTTTATGTTGTTTTGGGGGTTTTTGATCCTTTAATCCCTAATGATTTACAATCTATCACAAATATTAAATCTAACTTCTACAAAGACTGCTAAGAACCTAAAGAAATGAGAATTAAAAGAGGTTAAGTAAGATCTGGAAGCAAAGTTTAATCAAGAAATGAAAACAGAGTTTCTATTTCTAATCATATCATTATTTCCAAATCATTACAAACTAAAAAGTAAAATTGCAATTACTGTCTATTCAATTACAGAAACAAGACTAAATGAAATACTGAAAACTGAAAGTGAAATTGCAACTATTGTCTAATCTGTTACAAGAACAAAACTAAATGAAATACTAAAACTGGAAGTGAAATTGCAACTATCTATCTATGGAAACAAAAATAAATGAAATACTAAGACTGAAAATGAAATTGCAACTAATCTACTGTGGAAACAAAACTAAATCAAATACTTAGTTACTTTGCCTCTTAATTTTGGGAGAACAACCTCCTTGTGATGACATTTTGAGGAATTATGTACTTCATTATTCTAAAAGAAAATGAATGCAAAAATGCAGAAAAGACTCATTACATAAATGAAATATTCAACCACTTAGTTTAAAATAAGTTATCAACTAGAAGGGCTCTTTAGAAACATTCATTTACACCATGAGTCAATAAACTAGTAAGAAAATGGAAAAAATTGTAATGGCATTGATCAGTCTAATTGAAAACTTAAAGACTAATGAAACGGCAAATGAAATAAACTACTCTACACTACTGAATTCAACTTCTAACTACTGATAAAAGCTAGACAGAAATTAAGCAAAGAGAAAGCTATTCTGCACTGAAAGAAGTTATTCTGCATTAGTAAGAAAATGATAAAGACTGCATTATAAACACGATTAGTAAATGGTTATGAACAATATGGAAGAAATGATGAATTTACAGTTTAACTATAAAATACAAAACAAAATGAAATGAAACCTTAGTCAGTGCAGGGGCCCTTTGCAACTAATTAGGTTATGAGTGCTCAATCAATCTCCAAGAAACGCTTTCAAATATCCATAAAACACACAGTCTTCATATTAAAAATAGAGAATGAGTTTTTCAAAATTACAAAACAGTAGTCTGAGCTTAATACATCAACAAATTCGAACTTTCAAAAACTGGTTTTGAGTTCTTTACACAGGTATTTATAAGAAAATTATACAATTGTTTATGGAGAAAAATAAGCTACAACCAAAAACACATAGCAGACAAGCACACGGAATTCTCTTCCTCGTCTGCTAAAGACATAAATCTAAGATGATGGTTGTTGGATTCAGTTGCACAGATGACTGTTGGATTCCATGGGTTCAGGAAGTTGTTTCGGATCCCATCACTGTGAAACGTGTACAAAACAGAGTCCTATTTGCCTTTGGTCTCTACGTTTGACTTTTCCTTTGACCGAAGTCTTGTACTATCTTCCTTGTCGACCTGGGCTAGGTGAATAGGACACGATCCATGTCATGAAGATTTCCAAGCTGCCCATGTAGTTATTTTCTCCTTCTGACACCTGGAACTTGTTAAAGCATGGAAGTAGCTACGGAACGACCGATTCGCTGCAGAATAGGCTACGTTCCGTAGCTAAAAGACAAAAACTTATTCAAACAACAAAACATAAAATCATAACATGTAAATCACTAAAATGTTCTCCATAAGGAAATGTATACTGCTTATTGATGATAGGGATGCATTTTCTTCATGGAAAAACAAAGAAAAAGGATGAGAAGAGTTGCTAAGGAAATGGCAGTTTTGAGGCTCAACATACCCCCACTGGAAAACTATTGCATGTCCCCATGCAATCAAAATTGTGAACTTCCTCTCCTATTGCATTTGTTCTGATACTTCAGCCAACACATCCAACTTCCTCTTCTTGCTCTTCTTTGCACTGATTTCCATCCTTGGCTTCGTTATAAGAAATTTGTACTTGAGATTAATAGGTGTCCTGTTCAGCTTCTTATTTTTCCTTTTCAGTTTCCTGTTCTTTTTGTGCCATAATCCCAAGTGTAGCATATTGTTGTCATGGATAGCTCTATCCAACTTATTCTGTGCCCTTAATGTTTCATTTTCTTTTTGGATGTGCCTGTTCAGAATTTCTAGCTCATAGATCTCTTGTTTCAGAGAGCTAATTAAAGTTTCTTGTGAGATAAGAGGTTGTTCTGGATTAGCTGAAGTTCCTGAGTCTGCTAAGGTACTCTTTTTCTCTAATGACTCTATATAGTCATAGATTTGTTGTTGTATTGGATCAATGCCAGGAGAAGCTCTCCTTGGACTGCCTTCAAAGTTCTATGGAGGAGAGTTTTGTGGACTTTGTTCATATGGAATACTGTCAGGGGACTGATATGGGGTTTCTTCCTCTAAATTTATAAATTGGGCCTATTTTGATTTCATCTTCTTCACCTTGCCTCGGAGTCTAGAACTCCTTCTCACATTTTGGAAACTTATGGTTTCTTCTTTGGTGTCCTTTTTCCTCTTTCCTTTCTCCTTATCTTTCTTAATTTGTTCCTTAATCTTGGTTAGTCTTTCAGAAAGCAGTTGTTCATCCTCTTTAGGTGATGAAGGTTCGGGAATATCCCTACTGATTTCTTTAACCCTTTCTTTCATTTTTCTCCTCTGCTTAGTCTACTTTCTGATCTCTATTTTAGGAGTTATTTTTGCATCATCTTTTTGTGAGGAGCTTCTAATGCTGACATTTATCTTTCTACTCATTTTAGCATGACTTCCCTCAGATAGATCTAGAGCATCTTGGAAGAAATTCCTTACCAAGAAGTCCTGCCATGTATGCCCTACACTTCTCAAATGAAATTCAACTAAAATCTTCACTACTCCATGGTGTTATCGAGTGGTTTCTATTGATTCAATTTCTTTTGAAGATTAGTTTCCATTCTTTTCAGGCTATTCAAAAGGAAAAAGGGAAGATTGAGGGTTCCATTCTCTAGAAAATTCATTAACAACCTTATATGATAAACATACATAGACTCAAACCTCCCTTCACAGGTAATGAATTTTTGCAGTATTAACAACATGCTACTCCACTTGTTTTTAAGTGTAAAAAATTAGAATCTCTTTTCTAAAGACTGAAATGTCCATACCTGGGTTTTTAAGAATCACCTTCCAAGATTCATCATGAAACTCTTTGTTCTTAAACACCTTTCTCCTATCCTTGGGAGTTATGTTGCTTTAGCTATGAAGGACTCGGTAACTGCAAATTTGATGTCACCTATTTCCACTTCCGTTCCATCAAATGACGTGGCAAAGGATTTAGTGATTTCCTTATGGTAACTGTTGAATTTTTCAATAAAACACAACCAGCTAGCCTTCTGTAACATTCCTTTCAGCTGCGGGAACCCCTCCATGTATTTTACCCCTACGGGTTCAGTTCTAACAATAAGCTCCATTTCTTCTGTTCTCAGTTACCCTTCAAAACTACTCTCACTATCTAAGAAATGGAATGACTGCGTATATGGTAATAAAAAGACTGTGTATACAAAAATGGAAGACTATGTATACGAAAATAGGATGACAGGGTATATGGGAACAGAATGACTGTGAATATGAAACAAAACGACTGTATATACGGAACATATGGAAACGGAGTAGCTATAGACACAAAATGTATGGAAACAAAGAGACTGTATGAACAAAGTGGCTTCATAAATGTGAGAGAAAAACTTAAGAGTTGGCATGTAATAAATAAGCAGTCAGGGTTTGAAGAGTCATATATAGGTAGGTCACATCATTAACCTAACCATTAAAAAATGTAGTTGTGGAGGACTATTTAAGTACGAGTTATGGAGTTTAAAGCAGAGATCAATTATGGAGAAAGCATTGGACCGTTGTTATCGAAGACGGAAGATATGGCAGAGACATCATGGCAGTCAAATCACATGATGATTAATCAATGAGACATGTGATCATACATGTTATACAAGCTTATGTTTTTGAATATCTTTTTGAAATAATTTTTTGTATTTTACCTTTGGAACCTTTACCTTCCGCTTGCTAATATTTTGATGTTTGCTCCACAGGTGTTTTAGGCATGATTGGTCAAAGTTGATTTTTCTTCAATTATTTGCATACAAGATTTTATTCTGGACTGGATTCTTATGCTTGGACTGATAAACAAACTGTTGTTGCAGAATCGGATTAGCTACAGAACAGGATCAGCTGCAGAACAGGATCAGCTACGGAACAGAATCAGTTGCAGAACGTTGAAACAACTGCAGAATGTGAAATAGAGAGTAAAATATAGCTTATGAATGAATGAAATGGAAATGGCTATGTAAGTGAAAATAAGACAAGATGATAAATGAAAATGGAGGTGAAATAAATGTTGGAAAAGGAAAAATTTATTGGTGAAATATGGCAATGGAAAGAAGTGAAGTTGTAAAAGTAAAACATAATGAAATGAAATGAGACAATGAATTTTGCAGAATGCTGAATGATTGTGGCTTTTTCTCACCACTTTTTTTTCTTTTCTTTCTTTCTTTTCTTCTTCTTCTTCTTCTTCTTCTTTCTTTCTTTCTTTCTTTCTTTATTCTTTCTTTTTTTTTTTTTCTTTCTTTCTTTCTTTCTTTTTTTTCTTTCTTTCTTTCTTTCTTTCTTTCTTCTTCTTCTTCTTCTTTCTTTCTTTCTTTCTTTTTTCTCTTTTTTTCTTTTCTTTTTTTTTTTTTTTTTTTTTTTTTTTTCAGAAAGGAAATTGAAAAATTATAGGGAGTCAGAACTTCTAATTCTCATCTTGTATTTTCTGTATAAGTATGTCAATCAATGATTGGTTTTCAACCTTATACAATTTATTTATTTATTTATTTTAGATAGGAAAAACAAAGACTAAGTTGGTGGAGAAGAAGGATTCTTCTTCACTAACTTCATTTCAGAATTGTTCTGGAATATCTTGATAAGCTCCTCCTTTGAGATTGGTTTTTGATATAATTTTAATCTATGACCATTCACAAGAAGAGGATTTTGACTTTCATCTATTGTTCTGATCCTCACTGCTCTATTACAAAAAACTTTTTCAATCTCATATGGCCCAAGCCAATGAGTTTGAAACTTCCCTTGAAAATATTTAAACTTTGAATCAAATAACAGTGCCCAATCTCCCTCTTGAAACCTCTTGTCCTTGATGTATTTGTCATGCCATTTAGCCCTCTGTTGTTAGACTAGACCGGTCCTTTGAACTGCCTCTTGTCTGATTTCATCAAGTTCATTTAATTGCTCCAGTCTATGCTTTTGAGCCTCTGATAAATCCATCCCCAATTGGACTGCCATCTTAAAAATTCTGATTTGGAACTCTATAGGGAACAGGACTTGTTTCCCATAAACAAGTTCATAGGGTGTATGTCCCGTTGTGTTCCTCCATGTAGTTCTATAAGGCCCATAAGGCTTCAGGAAGCCTTTCTGCCCAATCTCTTCTATGTATATGCACAATCTTGGTGAGAATTCCTTCAATTACTTTATTTGTGGACTCCACTTTACCATTTGCTTGTGGATGATAGGGAGTAGATTTCCTATGCTTAATCTTGTACTCCTCCATAAGCCTTTCCATCATGTTGGATGTGAATTGAGATCCCTGATCTGTCACAATTTCTCTTGGAACCCCAAAATGAGTAAAAATGTCCTCAAAAAGAAAATTAACTACAGATTTTCCGTTAGCAAAAGGTAATGCTTTGGCTTCTACCCATTTGGTGACATAATCAGTGCATACCAATATATAGTTTTTCTGCTTAGATGGAGGATTAATTGGTCCAATAAAGTCTAAAGCCCACTTTTCAAAGGGTTCGACAAGTACCTGAGTTTGTAATGGCATTTCATTTGAGGGAGTAGGTTTCCCCACCCTTTGGAAACTGTTGCACCCCCTGACATATTCTTTAGCATCTTTGAATATGGATGACCAATAATATCATAAAGAAAGGATTTTATAGGCTGTCCTCTTACCAGCAAAGTGTCTATTGGGTCTAAAATGCGGATGCAAATTAGAGTTTAATTTAATGTCAACATGAGAAGGTAAACTTAGAAGTGCCTATCTAAAATATATAGATCTAGAAAGATTTCTAATTTTTCGGAGATCTTATGGTTCCTTTACAAGAACACATGGATTTTAAGATTTCTTCCAACAAATAGAATATCTCACAAGAACTTAAAAGCTGAAATGAAATAAAACAAACCAACTAGAGAGATTCCTAATTTGTCGGAGATCTTATGGTTCCCTTACAAGAACACATGTATTTTAAGATTTCGTCCAACAATTAGAATATCTCACAAGAACTTAAAAGCTGAAATGAAATAAAACAAACCAACTAGAGAGATTCCTAATTTGTCGGAGATCTTATGGTTCCCTTACAAGAACACATGTATTTTAAGATTTCTTCCAACAATTAGAATATCTCACAAGAACTTAAAAGCTGAAATGAAATAAAAACATAAATTAAATTATACCTAAAATAAGCATGCAAGTGAGGCCATGGGGGCCCTCCATAACTCCACAAGCATACCACTTCAAAGGGAACTCAAATGTAGAAGCAACAAAATCAAAGTATGAGTCTTTATTTCAAAACCTCCATCATG
Organism: Pinus taeda; assembly: GCA_000404065.3. Lineage (NCBI taxonomy): Eukaryota > Viridiplantae > Streptophyta > Pinopsida > Pinales > Pinaceae > Pinus > Pinus taeda. Next base: position 42,397 of record APFE030690381.1, on the reverse strand, counting down.
ATGTACAAACCAACTTTCTAAGATTACAAATGAAGATTCTAAGATTACAAATGAAGGAGATTGTACTCCTATTTATACAATGGAATGGAATAACAAACTCACAATGATGATCCACTAATCTCTCTTTTAGTTCCATACATCTCTCAACCATCTAGACACATAACCGCCTTTTGTCCTTGATCTTCTCCATGAGATCATCATCTTCTCCATGAGGTTTATCTTCTCAAATTCGAATTTGATCCTTCAAGGCCACATAAAGGTGTCTTGGAAGCTTCCTTGGCACTTACACATGTCACAAAAACAACCCATTTTCCATGTATAAAGTAAAATATATTATTTTCTAATATTTAATCAAGAATCTCTCTAAAAAATGCTTAAAAATAAATAATATTTGGAAAATATAAATGAGACCCATTAATGGTGAATAGTAGGGAAAATGGAGTGACAAGGTGGTGAATAGTGAGTGATATAATGGAAGCATAGGTGAAAATGGTATGGTAATGAGTGATATTTGTATGACATTTTGAAGCTCAACATACTCCCCAACTGAAGCTCTTGCATGTCCTAATGCAAGCTACTACAATGACTTACTTGATTTATTTCTTAGATGAGCTTCCTTTTACAAGATGTTTGGTTCTTTCGTAACAAAGATCTTTCAATCATGGACTTCCTTTTAACTTTGCACATCTTTGGAGAACTTTTATTTGTTTCGCAAAGCATTTGCATCTTTTAATGATTGGTTCTTGTGTTACAATCATTATTTACTTTGTTGAGATCTATTTTTAATGATTGGTTCTTGTGTTTACAATCATTATTTACTTTGTTGAGATCTCTTTTTAATGATTGGTTCTTGTGTTTACAATAATTATTTACTTTGTTGAGATCAATCATTTTAAGAAGTCATTTAATATGGTCATCATTTTGTAGTAGTTTTTATTATGGGAAGACTATGTGGGTTAAGATATAATATGAATGAGAAAAAAAAAAAATGAAGTGTGAAATCCCCCCCTCCCCAACTGATGGTTTTTGGCAATTTTTAATGAGAAAGGGAATAGTGAAATAGTGGAATATTTTCCAAATATCATCATTTTAGCATCTAAAAATAATTTCAAGATTAAAGGTTAGAAAACATCATACCTTACTTACCTAAGGAAGTGGATGAATCATGCATGTTCAGATGCTGCAATTCTAATTTGAAGCTTATTCTTCAAGTTGTGGATGAAAGATGGATCTGTATTGTCATATCGGCTACTAGATCCTCTGCTACTAGATGATGAATCTGAGGATTCTGCTGAACATGGTTGAAAATCGTATCTGTTGTTGGATCATCTGCCACTGGATGATGAATCTGATGAGTCTGCTAAATATGGCTGAAAATCTATAAGGCTTGGAAGGTATACAAAATATATAAGTACTTGTCCTCAAGTCATAACAAACTAAAAAGCAATGAAAGGAAATCTGCTTCATCTGCTACAAAACATAGGTCTTCAAGTCTTCAACCCTTGATGGCATAAATCTTACTATGTGAATAAATGTGTCGGTGTCGAACATAGTAAGAATTTGTTGACTTATTGGCCATTAATGAATGCCCCTAGCCAACACAAGAGCTCCCACCATTGATTCCAATGGAAGTCAGGATGCTTAACACATCTTTGTAGGTACGAATAAATTTGTCGTGGTCGAGTCACCTACAAGATCCAACGAACAAGGGATATTAATGTACTCCCATTGTTCATTGGCAAGAGTACTTGCCATTAAGGCATGCGAGCCACTAGGTGTTTTTACAAGGATAATTAGACTCTAGGACTTTGACTCAATGGTATCCATAGAAGCAGGATTTTATTTGCGGAAATGATGGGAAATGATAATGACATGGAAAATGACAATATGCTTGTAAAGAATGGATGTAAGGAAATGCATGGTGTATGAATAGATACTCATGTTGTGAAAAATGGACATGAAAATGGTATGCTTTATGGATTGACAACTGGTGGAAAATCTTTTGCAAAATGGGAGTTGCAAAGTAATGGTTGTGGACATGGATTTGTTTTTAGAATTTTTCATGAATTTAGTCATTTGAAGACCAATTGTGCACACAATGTAATCTTCATAGTGAATACTTGATTATCCTGTAACCTGTAAAAAAACTTGGTACAAAAAAAAAAAAGTGTGCTCTAGAAGAAATGGCCAGTTCCTTCATGATTCTTACACAAAAATTTCATACCAAATAAAACATATTAAGGACAATCAAAGTGTTGAAATTGACTTAATCATGATATTAAAATCAAGTCATTCTTAAAATAACTATAAAAAGTAATACTCCCTGTTGGTGTCGGATGAAATATGCTCGGCAAAAAGATTGGCATTAGAAAGATCTGTTGTATTCTGCATATTAGTATGTTATATAAAAGTATTCAACGGAAAACTGTTATGATGTTAATGCCAACATGAAGCTATCGAAACAATATAATCATCATCTATAGAATCCTCCAAATGTTTGATAAGTCGATCCTCAAAATTGTTTCCAAGTGTTCCATTATTTATTTTCAAACCTGCGTGAATTTTGTGAAAAGTGTGTTTGTTTTTTTTTTAATTTTACCCTCGTACCAACTGTTGCAGTTTCATCCAGTTCCATTATTCTCTCAATTTACATATCACCGAAGTTTTATTTTATGCCAATACCCTTCACATGCCAATGTTTACTTATTAAATTCTTCAAAACACAATTGTCACAAAACACAACAAATTTTTTATTTCTCTTATTTATTGTTTGTTTGGATTTTTGTTTTTATTTTTTTTATTTTATTTTAACTTATTAAGCAAAAAAAAAAAAAAAACCAATATATCAAACCTACAATCATTCATAAAAAAATTAATACTATATTAATATAATTATAAATAATATTATACAAATAACATTTAACTAAAATTATAATCAAAACCAATCAAACCTTAAGGGATTTATAATAAATATTGGCGCGAGTGTTACTAAATATCGTTTAAGTATAATGATTGATTATTATATTATTATCTTAATATAATTAATATATTTTTTATATACAAATCAAATATTATCTAAATATATAAATCGAAACAAATCTATCATTAAGAAATTACATTTTGATAACTTGATAACCGTGATCAGGTTGGCAACATTAAATTTGATATTTTGACAACAGTGAACACGTTGGCAAGCGAACAACTCTCTAACTCGAGCTCAAAGTGCAAGAATAGCCAAAAGTAGCCTCCAGCGGTGTGACACGCGTACAAAGCCTATCCCACATCATCTTGAGTCTAAATTAGGCTTTTCCAAATTTGAACTTCTCACCCTTCTGGCTGCATCCAATCAGAAACGTTGATAAGCCGTTGGTTTATTTTCGGATCCGTCTGCACTGTTCACGGGATATGTTCCTTTGATCCCAATCCATAACCTTTCTGGAGTAACTCGTCCAAACATATCACAATTATACCAGCGCAAAAGAGCTGGACAATAATGAGGATGGCATTGCCAGCGCCGAGGTCCCTGATGTCACCATACATTCCAGACGACACATATGCAACGGCCTCACCTATTGTGATGAGGACACTGAGTAACTTCTGAGCCGCAAGATTACAGTGTACAGAACCTTCTCTCTGAAGGGCACTTTTCTTTCAGCTGTCTGGACCTCGGGCAAGATTGACAGAAACAACCTCACTAGATGAAGCACCCGAAACCCACCACCACTTGGCATTTTTCTTCTCAGAAGAGAAACCCAAGATATCAAGCTTACAAATATAGCTCTAGAAAACTCCAGATCTGCTGCCGGAGATCCTTGATCTGCACCAATTTTGCCTTAAAATTAAGCGTAAACACTCCTAAAACCCTTACACGTTCAGAATTAAACGTGAAACCCCCTGAAATGTTAAGGGCAGAACCATGGATCGAAACCAAACATGGATGCGTAGGCCAAGGGTTTCCAACCTGTAGGGATCCCAGATGCAGAGAATTATGTCTGTCCTGCCTTCCACCAAGTAATAAAAATTAAGATTTCCACTCCATCACAAAACGCTCACTACTCTTCTCGGTTTCCCTAACCACTGAAGACTTGATTCAGAGCTGTCACTGATTCTTCTCTTCTTCTAATCAGTTTTCTAATTGTTGTAATGTTTTTATAAAAAAATGTTGTTAATGTCTTGCATGTTTATGTTTGTGCAAAGTTAAAGGAGGTTAAGTCGTGGATTTTGTGTAAAGTCGTGGAAAGAAGACTTTGTTATTTTGCTTTGAGTATTTCTTTTGGGTTTTGCGTATTTTTGTTTGGGTTGCTGCAGGTCAAGCCAGCATGTTGTTATTTTCGTACTTCAAGGAGTTGGTTGGGAAGGAAGTAACTATGGAGCTGAAGAATGATTTGGCCATCAGAGGAACTCTGCACTCAGTGGATCAGTATCTTAACATCAAATTGGAGAACACAAGAGTGATCGAGCAAGATAAATATCCACATATGCTATCAGAGAAAAATTGTTTTATCAAGGGATCAGTTGTTCAATATGTACTGCTACCACCTGATGGTGTTGATGTTGATATTTTGCATGATGCTACAAGAAGGGAAGCCCGTGGGGGTTGAGCCGGATGGGATCATTTCATGCCATTCCAGTCTATATTTTTTTTGTCAAGCATCGATGCAATCTATTAGAATATTTATTTGCATGCTTCAATAGATCCCTAGGAACATAGCAATGCAGTATATAATGTGGAATGGGAAAGCAGAAATATGTAATGTGGAGAAGTAGAAAAGCACAATGAATGTAAAAAAAAATCGTTTTTATTCACGCAGTTACCAAAGTAGGGTCCCGAAGAACCACGATTTACTCTTAGACTATTAGGAATTCAAGCGAACGATTTCTGGGTTATATAACTCATTCTATTATGGAAAACACCCATGTCTTAGTTTGTCTAGATTTTCCTTGGTTTGACCACAAACTACTTTTCAAAACTGACGTTTTAAAGGGGTTGTGTTTTGAAGATGATCTTTTTCTCATTCACAAAATTCTTTATTGTCGCATTGCAGATTAGTTCTCCAGCAAGAGTATTTTTATTTGAAATAAATCAATAGATTTTCTGATCTTCCAGATCACACGAAGCACGGGAAGAGAGCATACTAATCTCTTGATTTTTTATTTATGTAGGTTAGCATGGATGGATAAAACACAATTAAGATCTGCGACAAAATCTTGCATTATCTACACTCTTTCTGCAATGTCGCGGGGGCATTTAGACTCTCGGAAGACAAAGCTTTCCGATAATCAGGCTCCTGGCTTACCCGTGATACAGAAACAAAACATAGAAATGCAAAGATGAAACAGCTCTTTTTATTCACGATGATTTATTTTTTGAAAACAAGACTAAAAACTTCTAATGATAACGACTTCTAATGACTTCTACGGAGATCTCATTTTTATTTTTCTAATCTATTACACATTAATTTAAAAGATGATTTATTTTCTAAGTAAAAGAATGCTTCCAATGAAGCCATCTACGGACTAAAAATTTGAACATGCTCACATCAAGATTTAAAAAATTTACATTATGTTTTGCAAGTATGTGAGAACCCTGTCTTAGAGTTGGCTCAAGGTTATTGTCCTTGCTCTCCAAGAAGTACTTGTTCAACATTGTCAAAGCCCTCATCCGTAGATGGATTAGTGAGAAATGGGGGGGTTTAAAATAAAAACTGAATTTAAATTATCTATGTGCGAAAATAAAATAAATGAAAAATGCTCCAAACTTTGAACTCCTTTATGAACCTGGTGTCACCAAGTTCCACAAATTAGTCCATAAAAACAACTGCATGAAATAATTACTAAATCCTTCTAGTTGCACTTCCCCGGTAACGACGCCAAAATGTTGGGTCTAAAATGCGGTTGCAAACTAGAGTTTAATTTAATGTCAACCCGGGAAGATAAACCTAGAAGTGCATATCTAAAATATATAGATCTAGAAAGATTTCTAATTTGTCGGAGATCTTATGGTTCCTTTACAAGAACACATGGATTTTAAGATTTCTTCCAACAATTAGAATATCTCACAAGAACTTAAAAGCTGAAATGAAATAAAACAAACCAACTAGAGAGATTCCTAATTTGTCGGATATCTTATGGTTCCCTTACAAGAACACATGTATTTTAAGATTTCGTCCAACAATTAGAATATCTCACAAGAACTTAAAAGCCGAAATGAAATAAAACAAACCAACTATAGAGATTCTTAATTTTTCGAAGATCTTATGGTTCCCTTACAAGAACACATGTATTTTAAGATTTCGTCCAACAATTAGAATATCTCACAAGAACTTAAAAGCTGAAATGAAATAAAAACATAAATTAAATTATACCTAAAATAAGCATGCAAGTGAGGCCATGGGGGGCCCTCCATAACTCCACAAGCATACCACTTCAAAGGGAACTCAAATGTAGAAGCAACAAAATCAAAGTATGAGTCTTTATTTCAAAACCTCCATCATGATGTACAAACCAACTTTCTAAGATTACAAATGAAGATTCTAAGATTACAAATGAAGGAGATTCTACTCCTATTTATACAATGGAATGGAATAACAAACTCACAATGATGATCCACTAATCTCTCTTTTAGTTCCATACATCTCTCAACCATCTAGATACATAACCCCCTTTTGTCCTTGATCTTCTCCATGATATCATCATCTTCTCCATGAGGTTTATTTTCTCAAATTCGAATTTGATCCTTCAAGGCCACATAAAGGTGTCTTGGAAGCTTCCTTGGCACCTACACATGTCACAAAAACAACCCACTTTCCATATATAAAGTAAAATATATTATTTTCTAATATTTAATCAAGAATTTCTCTCAAAAATGCTTAAAAATAAATAATATTTGGAAAATATAAATGAGACCCATTAATGGTGAATAGTAAGGAAAATGAAGTGACAAGGTGGTGAATAGTGAGTGATATAATGGAAGCATAAGTGAAAAATTTATGGTAATGAGTGATATTTGTATGACATTTTTAAGCCCAACATTGTCCACCACATGGCTCATCATGACATGTTTTGAGAATATCAGGCATTTCATCTTCCCTGACACACCTTCTGATCATAAGATCTGGCCATGTTTTATACAATTCGTTAGTGAAGTTTGGGAGGACAGATGGTGAGATGTTTTTCATTGTGGTATGTGTTTCCTCATCCACTATAAGGAATCCAAAAGAATTATATACTTCCCTATCTCATCTGCCTCCTCCATTATTACCTCTACCTCCTCCATTATTTCCTCTACCTCTCCGTCTACCCCCTCCTCCAAGCAATGAGAATTCTCCATCTTGTTCTTCTTCTGCCATTATAGTTTCTTCAGAGTCAGTATAGGGTTCAACCTGCAAGATTATTCCATCATCCTCTGGTGTTTCTATTAATGGATTATGGGAGAGCATTTCTACTTCTTCCTCCTCACCAGGTATTCCTAATTCTTCAACTACAATAAGCTCTCCTGTGAAGGTGAAAAAGGTTATCCTTGTTGTTGGAGATTCAAATTTTTTTCTCTCCTAAGACTGTTTTGGTAGATGAAGTAGGAGAATCTTCTTATTGAGTTTATGCTCCTTGAATCCCATGGCTAGGAGTATGAGTCTGGGATGGAGGTGTGTCTTTTCTAACTCTTGGTGGAGTAGTTGGAGTTGTGGGAATCGAACTTCTGCCCCTAGCTATAAATCTACCCCTAGAGTCTCTTTCTCTATGCATGTCATTTTTATTTTTATTTTTTATTTATTATTTTTTTTTTTTAATGTAAGAAGTAAGGCTTCCTAGTTACACTTCCCCGACAACGACGCCAAAATGTTTGGTCAATTTAGTATCCTAAATTTTTGTACATAAATTATCAATCCGGGTACCGTAAACTGATGAAGTATAGTGCACTATATGTGCTAGATGACCCTTCTTACTTCATTGTTTTTTAGTTTTATATTGTTTTGGGGGTTTTTTTATCCTTTAATCCCTAATGATTTACAATCTATCACAAATCTTAAATCTAACTTCTGCAAAGACTGCTAAGAACCTTAAAAAATGAGAATTAAAAGAGGTTAAGTAAGATATGGAAGCAAAGTTTAATCAAGAAATGAAAACAGAGTTTCTATTTCTAATCATATCATTATTTCCAAATCATTACAAACTAAAAAGTAAAATTGCAATTACTGTCTATTCAATTACAGAAACAAGACTAAATGAAACACTGAAAATTGAAAGTGCAATTGCAACTATTGTCTAATATGTTACAAGAACAAAACTAAATGAAATACTAAAACTAGGTGAAATTGCAACTAATCTACTATGGAAACGAAACTAAATGAAATACTTAGTTACTTTGCCTCTCAATTTTGGGAGAACAACCTCCTTCTGATGACATTTTGAGGAATTATGTACTTCATTATTCTAAGAGAAAATGAATACAAAAATACAGAAAAGACTCATTGCATGAATGAAGTATTCAACCACTTAGTTTAAGATGAGTTATCAATTAGAAGGGCTCTTCAGAAACATTCATTTACACCATGAGTCAATAAACTAGTACGAAAATGGAAAAAACTGTAATGGCATTGATCAGTCTAATTGAAAACTTAAAGACTAATGAAACAACAAATGAAATAAACTACTCTACACTACTGAATTCAACTTCTAACTACTGATAAAAACTAGACAGAAATTAAGCAAAGAGAAAGCTATTCTACACTGAAAGAAGTTATTCTGCATTAGTACGAAAATGATAAAGACTTCATTATAAACACGGTTAGTAAATGGTTATGAACACTATGGAAGAAATGATGAATTTACAGTTTAACTATAAAAGACAAAACAAAATGAAATGAAACCTTAGTCAGCGTAGGGGCCCTCTGCAACTGATCAGGTTATGAGTGCTCAATCAATCTCCAAGAAATGCTTTCAGATATCCATAAAACACACGATCTTCATATTAAAAACAGAGAATGAGTTTTTCATAATTACAAAACAGTTGTTTGAGCTTAATACATTAGCAAATTCGAACTTTCAAAAATTGGTTCTAAGTTCTTTACACATGTATTTATAAGAAAATTATACAAACGTTTATGGAGAAAAATAAGCTACAACCAAAAACACGTAGCAGACAGGCACACAGAATTCTCTTCCTCGACTGCTGGAGACATCAATCTAAGATGATGGTTGTTGGATTCGGTTGCACAGATGGTTGTTGGATTCCATGGGTTTAGGAAGTTGTTTTAGATCCCATCACTATGAAACGTGTACAAAACAAAGTCTTGTTTGCCTTTGGTCTCTACGTTTGAATTTTCCTTTGACTAGAGTCTTGTACCATCTTCCTTGTCAACCTGGGCTAGGTGAATAGGACATGATCCATGTCATGAATATTTCCAAGTTGCCCATGTAGTTATTTTCTCCTTCTGACACCTAGAACCTGTTAAAGCATGGTAGTAGCTACGAAACAGTCGATTAGCTGCAGAATAGGCTGCGTTCCGTAGCTAAAAGACAAAAACTTATTCAAACAGCAAAACATAAAAGCATAACATGTAAATCACTAAAATGTTCTCCTTAAGGCAATGTATATTGGTTATTGATGATAGGGATGCATTTTCTTCATGGAAAAACAAAGAAAATGGATGAGAAGAGTTGCTAAGGAAAGGGAAATTTTGAGGCTCAACACTAGCCTTTCCATTTCTGGATAGCCATGGTGTGATGGGGTTCTCATGTTTTAGTTTAGCTGGATTGTTGAATGGATTCGAAATTGAGTGAGGTGGATCTCCAAATGATAAAGCACATGGCCTAGTTGTCCCTGAACTGGACTATGGATCATGGTAAATCCACTGGCCTAGTGACCCCTGAGCCAGACTATGGGTTGCAGTAAAGCCAGGATTTTGTTGCCTTGGTGGGCCTAGGAATCCTTGTCACTGAATGGAAGGAAATACGGTAAAGCCAAGAAGTGGTTTTCTCTCTATTGGGCCTAGTAATCCCGGGTTTGGGATATGCAGTAAAGCCTGGAGAGCGATCTCGGTTTAGTGCCTAGTGATGTGGGTATGGATTGTAGTAAAGCCTGAGAGACTAAGAGACAGGAAAATTCCTCACGGTGTAGGTGGAGAAATCCGGTGGCATCCATGCTTGTTTTGGCCTAGTGATCAGGTGAAGATCATGGTAAACCCTGTTATGACATGTTTATTGTGTTGGCCTAGTGATCCGGGATGGGTTACAGTAAAGACTGGTTTCTATTGATGAGGGTGAGGTGGTTTAGCCTCAAGATGCCCTTGTTGGTTCTTTTGGTTTGAGTCCCATATTCACGCTTGGAATATGGCATGGGGGTGAATGACTAAAGAGATATTTGGCTCAACCATTCTATGGTCAGGTGGAATATGGTAGTCCCATCCCGGGGTTGGACTTTGTATCATTAATGAAAGGTTATTTCTCCTTGTATTTCTGTGAGTATTATATTGATTTATATATGGATCATACGACTGTGATTTCATTGGTATTTTTATTGCTATTACGTTGGTTATGTATGTGTTTTATGACAATGCCTATGTATGGCTCTCATCATGCTTTTACTTGTAAATAAATGGACAATGTATTTATGACCTAATAGATGATAATGCAAAAAATGATATGAGGGAATAATGGTTCTTAGCAATTCTCAGATAAGCATGAGATCCCTATGCTTAAATCTGTTGTTTACACCTTTAGGTTACATATTTGTGATATGTTTGACGAAATGCCTGTCATGGCTAATAGGGGTCTGGTTAAGGACTTGTTCAACTATTTTATTTTGCATCATTATTTCTCTGTTATTTTACTGTTCTGAAGATGTCATTCAATTTTGGGCAGTGACCTGGGCTTTGGGCCTGAAAGTGGCTTAAATCCTGGGGACATTGGCACAGAACTGGAAAATATAGTCCTTGGACGCTGACATGCCTATAGCATGAGAGCGTCCATATCCTCCTAGACATTGGTAGGCTTATAGCATGAGAGCGTCCAAAGTATAAAGTGATCAAAAAAATCAGTGGGACCCAGGGGCAAGTCGCCTAAAGTGTTGGGATGGTTCTCAAGGGTCATGTAGCTGATGAGGAAGGTTTGTAGGTTTTGTTTCCATCAATTCCATTTCCTTAAGGTCACATAGGAGGTTGAATCTAACCATAGTATCATCTCGTCGCATGTTTACCCTGGTTGTCCAGTTACTTGGGTAGATGTGGGAGGAGGGTGTTACACTCTGTGGCTAAATCATAGTAGCTTGATGAATGGGATAACATTTAATGTCATATTCATAACAAAAATTTGGAATTTTCAACAAGTTTAAAGCTTTAGCATTATCTGTGGTAATTCTTGTTGGCACACCAAATCAAGCAATTATTTTATCCTCCAAAACTTAATCATAACCTTATCTATCACATTCTTCGTAAGAATGGCTTTGACCCACCTAGAAAAAAATGTGTTTGTAATAATCCACCAAAAACCATTACTTGAGTTCCCTTTGAATTTACTATGAAATACAATCCCCACTATTGAAAGTGTGCTTCTACAATGACCAACTACAATGGTGAGGCTACCAAATGTTGTTTTGCTACAAACCACTAATAGCACTGATGTGATCTAACAAACCTATGTACATTTGCAAATAATTTTGGCCATTTACATCCTACTCAAAATCTTATATGATTTTGTCCTAGAAACAATGTCCTCCACATAATCATGCAACTCTATGATGACTCATAAGCTTCCTACACTTGTCCTCATCAACACACCTTTTCACCAAACCATTAAATTTTCATAATCTAACCTTTCTTCAATCGAGCAATACTTAGATGATGCCTAAAACCTCTTAATTTTTGGTCATTCAAATTATTTGAACATTATAAATTCCTCAAATAATATACAATATATAAATACAAAATATGACACTCTATCTTGTCCAGAACAATGACAATTATATCACCACAATCCATATTCAATACTTCACATTACTTTCAATAAACATTTTTCCAAACCTTTCCCTTTATTAATTTTGGTGGGCTTAATTTCCATATCATACTCTTGAATCCTTGAAACCCACTTTCATTTAATACCCAACCAATATTGCTATCAAAACAATATTGCTAGGCAAAAATGTCCTTCATAGTTGCATGAAGAACACTTGCAATCATTCTTGAATACCTCACATTGTTCTTAAAATGGTGTAAGGATTGAAATAAAGTGTATAATTGTCTTTCCATAACTGAGTACTTTAGTTCTAAATCTCTCAATGCCTTACCAATAAAGGGGATTGACTATTCCATAGCTTCGTCATTTTTTAGTAGCAAAACTCCTAGATGGAATCTTCTAATGCAAATGAAAACAATCTAAACCCCTTTGGAATAATTAGGAGTCCCAAAACTGGACTTGATGCTATTACTTCCTTTGTCATTTGGGATAACTTCCAACCCTCAACATTCATTTGATCTCACAATCTTCTTTGGAAAATTTGATATTGGATTTGTTATCTCAACAAAGTTCAGGATGAACCTTCTAATATAATTTACCTTATCAAAGAATGATTAGACTTTCTTTTTATTCTCTACCAATGGGAATTTCTTAATGGCTTCTCCCTTCTCCAAATCAACTTTATGCCATGATATGATACAATATGCCAAGTTATTTTCCTTCATCTACACCAAAAATAGACATAGAATTTAACAATATCTTGTGCTTCCTACATCTCTCAAATACCTACCTTAGGTTCTTCACATGCTTACTCATATCCATAGAGAGCATAATTAAATCATCCTAATAGATCTCAATGATTGTGTTGATAATATCTCTAAGACAAAATTCATAGTTTCTGAAATGTTGACCTAACATTCAAAATGAATTGAATGCATAATTTTATACTTAGACTTCCCCCTGGTGTTGTAAATGTTGTTTTATGGTGATGCTCTTCTTTAACTAGAATTTGATTTTAACATGAGAAAACATCTGGGATGGATAACATACCTAATCCAATCACCCTCTATAATAAATATTCCATATTTGGAAGTGGTTAGTTATCTTTCAAGGGAAAGTTGGTTTAAGTTTCTAAAATCGACACACAATTTTATTTCCCCATTCTTCTTTCTTACTACCACCAAATTTTTTACCCTAGAGGAATCCATTGTTGGAGCTATCATTTCCTCTATCAACATTTTTTTCCAAAGTTCCTTCTAGATTAGAAAAGCTAATTTAAGGTTGACCTTCCTTTGTTTTTTTCTAAAAGTTTTAGCATCCTTCTTTAATGAAATACCAAGATAAATTATATCTCCTTTGTAAATTTTGAGGTCATTATATACCCAAATGAATACATCCATGTGCTTCCTGATCAGGCTCTCTATTTCCTTTCACACATATGCTGAAGTATTCTTTCATATCTAGATTATCTTCAAACTTTCAACTGATTGAATATTGATTTCAATAATATCCTCAAGCTTACTCACCTCCTTTCTCTATTTGTACATGGTATGCCTATCAAAAATCTTTTCAAAAGGAAGGACACCTTTAGGTAACTTACTATCCTTAAACTCTATCACTTCAATATCTATATCAGCTTAAACCTAATGATTTATATGATTTTTTGCAAATTAAGGCATATTATTTATAAACCTGGTCACCTAAGCATCATCATGAAAATCCACCAATGCTTACAATTGTCAAGAACATAGGGCCTAAACATGATCTCCATTTTGTTGTTACTAGATACCAACTCATTATAAGGATGTGATGTAGAAGATATAACTACAAATGAATCAATTTTCCCATTATGTTCTCTCAAGGCTATCTCACAACTCCAACTGAATCCCATAATACATGCCAATACCTTTTCAACCCAGTATTCTTTGTAGCAAATTGATTCTTGATTTGCATCACAATTAAGTCTAAATCACACATGATATTCAATATTTGATTTCCATTTATCTAATGAGCTCAAAATCTAAGCATAATGTCTCATATTCAACTACATTGTTTTGCATTCAAGCCCCAATCCATATGAAAAACATTGAGTATCACCTTGAGAACACAATCCCAGCTCTTGCTCCTACTATAGACTAGGATTTTGCATGTGGTCTTAGTTAAAGCTATCCTCAAGGCCATCCCAATTTATTGGATGTCCCTAGCTTGGGTCCTAAAAGGAGTCCTTGAGTGAATCAGACAATTATGCTATAGATTCATCTAGTTTGGGGCAAGAGAGAAAAAGAGTATGACTTTGGTCTCCTAAAAGAAACTTGCAATCCCAGAATGCCAAGGAGGGTTGATGCTTAAAAATAATTTCATGATCTCAAAAGCTCTGACTACTAAGAACATATAGAGGCTACTACAAGTTCATTTTCTATAGGTGTACGTCATAAAGGACATATACTTTGCCCCTAATTCCATTTAGGATTTGGTCAAGGCCATATCTCAATCATTTGAAAAGTGACTACTTTTATCTTTGCCTTAATCATGAAATCATTAATTTGGTGAGTAGGCAATGGACACAAGGTTCAAGTAGGCCTTAATCCTTCAATGGGAAGCAAGGTCTCTTACAAAACACTAGTCCCACTCATCCAGGATCTCAAGCTCAAATGATTCTACACTGTCGTATATAGAAAGTGGACCATGGCTAAACATCATTAGCAACAATGGCTCCCACAAACAAATTGTTGGACCTGTTAGTGTCAGTCTTTGCAGCCTTCTTCCAGTGATCAAACATGCTCTTACACAAGTGATTTTAAGGTGTCAAGGTCAAATTTTATCATTTCAGTGAGTCTTCAAGTAAAATTTGGTCACTAGGCATTAGGTCTGGGGTTGGATTTTACCCTTGTTAAAGTTGTCCAAATGATGTTCCATGTCACCATTCAGCAGAGTCTACCATCATTCAGAGAATTTTCATCTTCATGTCAAGTTCCATTGGGTCATTTCACACCTTGTTCATGTTTCAGTTGCGCCTATGGCAAGGTTCATTTCCCTCTCCTAGGGTTTTGAAGCTAATTTCTCTTGCATGATCAAATCATGGGAAAAACTTGTATCCTGATGTTCATACACCTTCCCCTATCCATAAAATACATTATCAAACACTTCCCATCACTGATATCCCCAAAATTCCTCATTTTCATACAAACCCTAGTTCCTTGCTACAACCTAGCAATTTTCTATGGTTGGGCCTGTGTTTTGCCTTTTTGGACCCCTTCCCCTCACTAAATTTCTGAAATTCCACTTTCCCCTACTTCCTAACATCCCTCCATACTTCCCAAAATTTCCTCAAGAATTTAGAAGCTCCCTATCCCCTTCATTTCGCTTCATTCCGGCAAATCCCTTGTCCCACACATGGGGATATGTTTCACTCAAATGAGGTCTCTGAGCAATCGAAGATGAATTTGGGAAAACTGAGAGAGGTTTTTGTCCATGACAGACTAAGGAAGAAAAACCTCCTTCACTTTTTACACAGGTGTCATGGTTCTGAAGAAATGTCAAGAATACAATTGCCTTGGGAGAATTGATGCACCTCTGGAGCGACCTCAAGAAAATCAAGTTTTCTCCTAGCTCGGTTGGCCAAATGACTTTCTTGATGATTCAAATGATAACTAAAGACAAACATATTTCCAATGCGCTATCATGAGCTCAATTTGGAGTTGAGGAAGACATCCAAAAGTTGACTGTAACAGCACTCTGCCTTCAGGCAGCCTCATTTGGTACAGTTCGACCAGTCTTGGGAGATTTGATTTTTGACAGAGCAAATGAACTCCAAATCGAAAAATTCCAGCTGATTTGGAAAGTAGACATAAATATATTTCCAATGAGCTATCCTGAGCTCAATTTGTGGTTGAAAAAGACATTCAAAAGTTGCCCGAAACAGTACTATGCCTTGAGACAGCCTCATCTGGCACAGTTTGACCAGTCTTGGGAGATTTGATTTTTGACAGGGCAAATGAACTCCAAATCAAAAAATTTTGGTGGGGTTGGAAAGTAGATAGGACAAGATTTCCAACAAGCTATACTGTGCTCAATTTGGACATCAAAAAGGCCTCCAAAAGTCATCTGGAAAATAGCGCGACGCATAGGAGGAGCACGGCGGTTTTATAAATATTTTCACTCCATATGGTCAGTTATACAAGTGGCAAAAGAAGGCAAAGGGTCACCTAAGCCATTTGTCATGTTTGTAACACTACACCTATAGCTAATGGTTGGCTCTCCACCTTCATTTGGTGACCCTTGGTCATTCTATATCTTCATGACACATTCTATATATTGTATGCAAACCATTTGCAAAGCAAGTTGGTTGGTTGGCTTGTAACTTCTGGGAGACTGTGGGAGAGAAACTTTGTTTCTGCATTGTATATTTGTACAGAGAATTAATGAAAGGCAACAGCTCTGGTTCATGAGATTCATGTGGTTGTAAGTGTAGCAAGTGTTTCTCTTATGTTTCATATGTATCTCGTTATGTTTCGTAGTTCATTTCTCATTCATTTCTAGTGAAATTTTTCGAGTGAGATCAGGTAGAATTCAATTCTATTGCTCTACCTGTGGGAAAATTTCATGTGCAGTGTTTCATTCTTCTGTTGAAAAGGACTCATGTTGTCCATTCTCTTTTCACCTTCTCCATTTCTTTGTTATGTTCCATAGTTTCATTTCGTATCCATTTCTGGTGAAATTTTTCGAGTGAGACCGGGTAGAATTCAATTCTATTGCTCTACCTGTGGGAAAATTTCATATACAGTGTTCATTCTTCTGTTTGAAAAGGATTCATGTTGCCCATGCCCTTTTCAACTTCTTAATCAATCTTTCCATCCCGCCACATTTTAAAACTAAATTGCTATGCTTTCAGCCTATCTTGCCTCACGAAATAATCTGTGCCTTCATTTTAAGTTCTTTGTTCATTGAGGTCCATTGGTCCCATAACATCCCAGAAACACACTCATTCATAAAAATCACTCATAATTTTCATTCCACTTACTAGCCTAAGACAAATAGTTCCTTGTAAGTCATCTCAGGCCATTTCATTTACTTATTCACTGAGTGTGACTCGGAGAGAGCCCTCTCCTGTTCTGGTAGGGCTAGCTACCAGACTGAGCGTGGTTTGTGGTTACCCTGAATTTTGCCTCCCTTCAGCCTGAGGCGGATTTAGGTGCTAACATAGTGGCGACTCCGCTGGGGATAAAAATGGTTTGCTTGAAGATTGTTTTGCCCCAGGACATATCTCAAGTTCAGATCTAATGTTGATGGTGAGCAACGATCAGACATAAGAAGATGGCTGAAATCATTCACCTGGCGACTCCTTTCTAAAGAATCCAGCAATCAAGTGCTTCATGATGACTCCACTGCTTGGGGACCAGCAGCTTTGAGATACCGGATTGCAAGAAGATACGCTCCCATGAGCCGAGATCACATTCCAGGCTTCCCAAATAAAATGCCGAAGGTAGATTGGTCAAAGAATCTGCCTATGTTTAAAGATGATGGTAAGAAAGACCCTGTTTTACATCTAGTTCGATTTCACATGCATATTCGCAAGTCGAAATTTGGTTTTCCTGGAGATTGCTTAATGAAGATATTCATGGCCACTCTGGAAGACAAAGCCCGATCTTGGTATGAAAGTTTGCCACCTGCTTCCATTTATTGTCTAAAGGATTTTCATTCAATATTCTTTGAGAAGTACAAAGAATCTTATCCGTCTTTGAACCTAGTTCATGATTGTTGTAAGCATGCTTATGGTTTTATTGAGAGCCTTGAAAAATATTATGGGGAGGATAATTTTATGGATCATTGGATCATGGAAGCCCTGTATGAAATTCCCTTTCAGCAGCGTAAAGAAGATCATGAAAATTTGCAGCATGACCAAGATTGTAGTATGGTGGAAAATGAAAGAATTTTGCATCTTGACAGTCAACATGAATTACATGAAATGGATCAGCAGTATGAGGAAAATTTATATACTCCTTCACTTGAAAATATTGAAGACAATCAATGTTTGAGCAAAAGGAAACAAAGGGTCTTATCTCCTTTGTCTGAAGAAGAGATAGATCAGCGCTTGCAAGGTCATGTTCCAGCTCAAGCTAAAGCAGATTTGTAGTGCACACATGGTCAAGAAAGTGTTGGTGAAACTTCTTCCTCTTTTGAAAAGGATGACAGTCCGGTGAACATCTTAATAGATCAGCAAGTTGAAGAATTCCATATCGCTGAAAGTGATGAAAGAAAAAGTGTCTTCAGATTTGTCCATAGAAGAAGACAAAATTTTGGGTCCAAATGTTCTCATGTCATCAAAACAAAGCCTTCATGAAGAGGTAATCCAATCAGCTCATGGACAACAAGATGAGAACTTTGTTCAAGTAAGTGAAAAGCTTTCTTTGGATGAATTTATGGTAGATGATAAAAGTGTTAGTGTTGGGTTTCAAGAATCATCCGAAGTTGCTTTTCTCATGATTGATGAATGTGATGAATGTAATAAAAATATGGCTGTCATATCATGTCAAGATGATCAAAAATATATTCAGACTGTGGAAGACCAGAGCAATCAAAATTGCCATTCAGATTCTTCTTCATATGTCTCATGTCTTGAAATATTTTTTGAAGAGGAAATCAACTCATCTACTTGTTCAGAATTGTTGAAAGACCATGGAACTACTCTTACTTATGAAAAGAGGTCAGCATCACAAGAAAAAGACATATTGTTTCTTCAGCAGGAGGTAAATCTTCATGTTTTTTATGATCCAATGGCAAATTTGTTACAGTCAGCAGTGAAGGTCATTATTACAGTATTCAGTGATGAAGGAGATCATGGCCAATTATGTTTTGGGAGGCCCAGTTACCAATATCCATTGGTGACCAGAAGATTTGATCGAAAGAATTAGTCAAGAAGCCATCTTCTTGATTGGTTACATTGGCAGTTTGATATAGTTTGATGATACATAGTCTTGTAAAAAAATAAAGGTGGTCATGTACTACCACCAAGCTTTAAGTTTAAGTTCAGTCAAGCTTTTTTAGTCATGTTAGTTTGCATTGGGTCAGTTTGAGTCAAGTTTCATGTCAATAAATTGAGTCATGTTGGTTTGTCGGAATAATGGACTCCATAGCCCAATGGACAAAAGGCACTGTCTAGCTCTTCTAGAGATCTGTTGTTCTTGGCACCTCCAAGGAGCTACCATCCCCCATTGGAGCCAATGTTACTGTCAGTCTTTGTAGCCTTCTTCCAATGATCAAACATGCTCTTACACAAGTGATTTTAAGGTGTCAAGGTCAAATTTTATCATTTCAGTGAGTCTTCAAGTAAAATTTGGTCACTAGGCATTAGGTCTGGGGTTGGATTTTACCCTTGTTAAAGTTGTCCAAATGATGTTCCATGTCACCATTCAGCTGAGTCTACCATCATTCAGAGGGTTTTCATCATCATGTCAAGTTCCATTGGGTCATTTCACACCTTGTTCATGTTTCAGTTGCGCCTATGGCAAGGTTCATTTCCCTCTCCTAGGGTTTTGAAGCTAATTCTCTCTTGCATGATCAAATCATGGGAAAAACTTGTATCCTGATGTTCATACACCTTCCCCTATCCATAAAATACCTTATCAAACACTTCCCATCACTGAGATCCCCCAAATTCCTCATTTTCATACAAACCCTAGTTCCTTGCTACAACCTAGAAATTTTCTATGGTTGGGCCTGTGTTTTGCCTTTTTGGACCCCTTCCCCTCACTCAATTTCTGAGATTCCACTTTCCCCTACTTCCTAACATCCCTCAATACTTCCCAAAATTTCCTCAAGAATTTAGAAACTCCCTATCCCCTTCATTTCGCTTCATTCCGGCAAATCCCTTGTCCCACACATCGGGATATGTTTCACTCAAATGAGGTCTCTGAGCAATCGAAGATGAATTTGGGAAAACTGAGAGAGGTTTTTGTCCATGATAGACCAAGGAAGAAAAAATTCATTCACTTTTTACACAGGTGTTATGGTTCTGAATAAATGTCAAGAATACAATTGCCTTGGGAGAATGGATGCACCTCTGGAGCGACCTCAGGAAAATCAAGTTTTCTCCTAGCTCGGTTGGCCAAATGACTTGCTTGATGATTCAAATGATAACTAGAGACAAACAGATTTCCAATGCGCTATCATGAGCTCAATTTGGATTTGAGGAAGGCATCCAAAAGTTGACTGTAACAGCACTCTGCTTTTAGGCAGCCTCATTTGGTACAGTTCGACCAGTCTTGGGAAATTTGATTTTTGACAGATCAAATGAACTCCAAATCAAAAAATTCCAGTTGATTTGGAAAGTAGACATAGATATATTTCCAATGCGCTATTCTCAGCTCAATTTGGGGTTGAGAAAGACATTCAAAAATTGCCCGAAACAGTACTCTTCCTTGAGGCAGCCTCATATGGTACAGTTTGACCAATCTTGGGAGATTTGATTTTTGGCAGGGCAAATGAACTCCAAATCAAAAACTTCTGGTGGGGTTGGAAAGTAGACAGGACAAGCTTTCCAACAAGCTATCATTCGCTCAATTTGGACATCAGAAAGGCCTCCAAAAGTCATCTGGAAAAAGAGCGTGACGCACAAGAGGAGCACGGTGGTTTTATAAATATTTTCACTCCATATGGTCAGTTATACAAGTGGCAAAAGAAGGCAAAGGGTCACCCAAGCCATTTGTCATGGTTGGCTCTCCTCCTTCATTTGGTGACCCTTGGTCGTTCTATCTCTTCATGGCACATTCTATATATTGTATGCAAACCATTTGCAAAGCAAGTTGGTTGGTTGGCTTGTAACTTCTGGGAGACTGTGGGAGAGAAACTTTGTTTCTGCATTATATATTTCTACAGAGAATTAATGAAAGGCAGCAGCTCTGATTCATGAGATTCATGTGGTTGTGAGTGTATCAAGTGTTTCTCTTATGTTTCATATGTATCTCGTTATGTTTCGTAGTTCATTTCTCATTCATTTCTAGTGAAATTTTTCGAGTGAGATCAGGTAGAATTCAATTCTATTGCTCTACCTGTGGGAAAATTTCATGTGCAGTGTTTCATTCTTCTGTTGAAAAGGATTCATGTTGTCCATGCCCTTTTCACCTTCTCCATTTCTTTGTTATGTTCTATAGTTTCATTTCGTATCCATTTCTGGTGAAATTTTTCGAGTGAAATCAGGTAGAATTCAATTCTATTGCTCTACCTGTGGGAAAATTTCATACAGTGTTCATTCTTCTGTTTGAAAAGGATTCATGTCGCCCATGCCCTTTTCAACTTCTTAATCAATCTTTCCATCCCGCCACATTTTAAAACTAAATTGTTATGCTTTCAGCCTACCTTGCCTCACAAAATAATATGTGCCTTCATTTTAAGTTCTTTGTTCATTGAGGTCCATTGGTCCCATAACATCCCAGAAACACAGTCATTCATAAAAATCACTCATAATTTTCATTTCTACTTGCTAGCCTAAGACAAATAGTTCATTGTAAGTCATCTCAGGCCATTTCATTTACTTATTCATTGAGTGTGACTCGGAGAGAGCCATCTCCTCTTCTGGTAGGGCTAGCTACCAGACTGAGCGTGGTTTGTGGTTACCCTGAATTTTGCCTCCCTTCAGCCTGAGGCGGATTTAGGTGCTAACAGGACCTTAAGGAGGAATTTGTACATGTTTGAAAGACCTACACTGACAACCATAAGAAATGTTGTATCAATGCAAATGAAGAGGAGGTAAAACTTACTTAGTCTCTCAACCCCTCTAAGAATCATGGATACAAGGCCTTGAAATTAGAAGGAACAAAGAACCCACAACTCATCTAAAAGTTTAAATACCCAACCAAATAAAAATCCTTGTGGCTTCTCCTTAATTATAGAGCTCTCGCCTAGGATATTCTGCAAAAGAAAAAAAAAAAAAGAGGATATAAAGGTTCAAGTAGATGTTGTCTTTGTAAAAATCTTGAAACCAACACTCATCTAATCATCTCCTACCCCTACTCAAAACAAGTCTAAAAAAAAAATTAAGGCTCAAGGGACCTTAATAACACATGGAAAAGGAAGCCTTGAGGGTTAGCTCAATTGGTCGAGTTCCCGTTGCTAAAGTACCTCGCCATTGGGAGGTCACGGGGTCAATTCTCCTTGACACCCTTAGGGTTAAGCCCATTTAGTTTGGCCAGCGGGGTGTGATCCCTTTGGGTTGAGCTACCTAGATTTTCCACGACAAAAAAAACAACAAATGGGAAGGGGACACCATTGAAGAAGCACTCAAGAAATGGTTCCAAAATAAGGGCATAAAGAGGTACAAAAATTTTGCTCTCACTTATGTTTAAGGAATTTAGTTGGCCAGAAATGCCAAATTCTTTTAGGATATGGACGCTTTGCCTCTCAAATGTGTCACTCAAACCCTTAACATTCTGAGTGTATATTCTCAATTCTCCTCTTCTCCTCTTCATAATCAAGTTTCCACAAGCTATATAAATGAAGAAATTTCCTTGAGCTTACTTTGATGGACCCTCTCAAGGCACTCCATCCAAAGGTGGGGTTGGGGGAAGTATCTTCCTCTTCCCAAACCACACCATCTCAATCAAGGCTAGAATCGAACAACACACAAACTAGTTCACTGAAATTTTGGTTCTTACACTAGCCTTCATTCTAGCACGAGAGAAAGATGTTACACATATCCAAATTTTTGGGGACTCACTTTTAATCATTCAATTGGCAAAAGGAGACTCTACCTTGAGGAATTTTATGCTTAACCATTATTTTGGGACATCAAGAATTTGAAAGAGTGTTCACTCCCCTATGCAAGTCTACAAGGACAAAATTACAGAGGTAGATGGACTTTCTAAAGAATAATTGGAATTGCGTGAAAGAACCTTAAGGACCATTGAATCTCCTAAAGGAGAATGTACTTCTTACCTCTATGAGCCCTAACTTAAACATTTTTACAAATTCTGAGATCATGGCTAAATGATCTAAACACTTGTAAATTTATTTGGGAAAGGGACTGTTATAGGAAAAGGATAGAAGCAAGATAGATCCTTTTAACTTTTATATGGTTGTTAATCCTTTAATGAACATTGTTAAGTCTTTATATGTATGGCCTTTTGAGGAGAGCTAGAATAGCCATGTCTGTTATTTTAATTTTGTTATAGCAGTGTCTGTTATTTTAATTTTGTTATATTTAATAAAATTACTTGACTTTTTTTTATAAAAAATAGATATACAATTTTCAATAAAAACATTACACAATTATAATGATTGTTCATACAAATTAATAAATATCAGTGCATCTATTACTTTAATATTGTTATACCTAATAAAATTAGGTGGCTTTCCTCTTAAAAAATTAAAAAGAAATAAATATATATTTTTTCAATAAAAACATTACATAATTATAATGACTGTTCATACAAATTACTAAATTATGTCCTATTACATAATTATAATGACTGTTCATACAAATTAATAAATTATGTCTTATATCTTAGGCTATATTTCTGTTGTTTGTGAATTTTTTTTTATATCTAATTAATTTTAAAAAGTAAAAAAGAAAAAATACATTTTTTTTTCAATATCATACAAACTAATAAATTAGATTATGTTCCTGTAATTTTGTTATTGGTTTATATACATTTTTAAAATGATTATTAAAATATTTAGGTATAAATTGATACTGTCCACTGGTTTATATACATTTTTAAATGATTATTAAAATATCTATGTATAAATTGATACTGTCCACTAATTTAGACTCTAATTTTGTTGTTATGTATAATGATGCTCTGGTTTTAAAATGATTATTAAAATATTTATGTATAAATTATACTCTCCACTAATTTAGAATTATTTTATTGTTATGTATAATAATATAGACTTATTTTATTGTTATGTTATCTATAATAATATAGATAACCATGTTCAATTCTAATTTTGTTGCTGCTAATAATTTAGATTGACTTTGTTATACATAATATAGATAATAATGTCTTTTTATTGACTTTGTTAATTTAGATTTACTTTGATATACATAATATATTATAATGTCCAATAATTTAGACTTATTTTATTGACTTTGTTATATATAATATCGATAACCATGTCCAATAAATGCTGATAATTTAGATTGACTTTGTTATATTTTGTTGTCCAATAAATGCTGATAATTTAGATTGACTTTGTTATATTTTGTTATATTTTATTGACTTTGTTATTATACATAGTATCGATAACCATGTCCAATAAGTGCTGATAAGCCAGATTGACTTTGTTATACATAATATAGATAACAATGTCCAATAATTTAGACTTTGTTATACATAATATCGATAACCATGTCCAATAAGTGCTGATAGTTTAGACTGACTTTGTTATACATTATATAGATAACAATGTCCAATAATTTAGACTTATTTTATTGACTTTGTTATACATAATATCCATAACCATGCTAATAATTTATAATTTAGATTGACTTTGTTATAGATGATAATGTGGATAACCATGTCCAATAATTTAGACTCTAATTTTGTTGCTGCTATGTATAATAATTCAGATTGACTTTGTTAACACTTCTATATTTAAACTATATTTAAACTCTAATTTAATGTACTCTAATTTTGCTAGAATGTACAATAATTAGACTCAAATGTTATTACTTACTATTTAAAATAATTTAGACTGATTTTGTTGACACTCCATATTTCGATTTTGATTTTGTTACCATCTACAATAAGATTTAAACTGTTTTTGTTAACAGCTTTTTTATATCCAGACACATTGATTTTGCTACTATATCCAATAATTTAGCCTAATTTGTGAAAATTATTTTATATTTACACTCTGATTTGGTACTATGTCCTTATCGCCAGCTTTCTTCTGCTACGACGAAAGAATACATGATATAAACGCAAAATTATTGCTCGAAGCATACTGGCTATCCCATCGAAACATGTTTGAAAAA
This sequence comes from Pinus taeda, assembly GCA_000404065.3. Classification (NCBI taxonomy): domain Eukaryota; kingdom Viridiplantae; phylum Streptophyta; class Pinopsida; order Pinales; family Pinaceae; genus Pinus; species Pinus taeda. The sequence continues at coordinate 17,475 of APFE030690381.1, read as the reverse complement.
TAGCACTCCAATGGCAAGAAGACATTATGCATGGCTTCAAATGCTTGCTAATGGTAAGCACATGAACATTGATTTTGCAATGCCAGACAAGAACTACCAATCAAATTTTCTGCGTGAGGCAAGCATCAAGACCTAATAGACCACAGATCTGACCAATACATGTGGCCAATACATGTGGCCGAGAACATTTCAGAGAAATAAAAATGGAAAAGCAGAAAAAGGCAGCAAGAAGAAAATCCACTTACCTACTTCCAGGGCGATATGCAAATAAGCATATGCAAGTTCCAGTTGCAGGAAAAATATGCAAATCATGCGTATATGGTTCTCAACAATGCCACTTGACAAGCGTGGAAAGCAAAATTTGTCCAAAGAATGTGTGAATTCCTATCGTAAGTAACTAAAATGCAATTCACCATCGTCTTTTCATAGATTGGACTCTCCGGTGAATGCCAACTTACCACTGCTTTAAGACTGCTTTCTTTTACAACACTTGGTTGGCTTCATTCTCTGTTATTAAGACTGATTTCTTTCACAACACTAGGTTGGCTTCATTCTCTGTTATTAGGTATTACGCCCATTGATTTTACTTGAGTAGGTCCATCAATGTCATGACATGTCTCTCAACCACCAAACAGCATACTATTTTCTTACTATTTCTTTTAGCAATCGGATATCTTCTGATCATTGCATGATCCTGATTACTGTTGTTTGGAATTCAACCCTTGTTTAAGGTGAGATGAAATTCAATAGCAGCTGCACAATGCTCGAATTCTGAAGCATGGGCAAAAAGTCATTGGGCCATCCTTCCATTCTTCACATGAAAAATTATTTCCATTCTAGTACTTTCACTCTACGTGATTCGAATTATAATAACTCATTAGCAGTAGCTGTTAAGCATGACTGCCATCCCTTTGTTTTTAAAGGAGCAAAACGTTCATGATAAACGATGCTTTCTTTGTACACAACTTGAGGCCAAATCACTACAATCAGAAAATGATGATTAAGAAGATTCCAAATATATCACAACAGACATCGGTCATAGAATCAGGGTACCGATAAATTAAATTTAATCCTACTCAGCTCTGTTTTTGGGGAAATTGAAGATTGACAACGACAGCGTGACGTTTAACAACTGAAACATTCCCATCAAAAATTCAACAACAGGCAAAACCAGAATTTGCGGACAAAAGAGCACATTTCAACAACATGCAACTGCAGACCACTTGATCAGCATTTGAATTTCTCACGCAAACAGTTATAGGCAGAGTAACAAAAACCTTCACAAATCTGAAATAGGTGACAAAATTGTCAAACCCCATAAGTTCCTGCAAAGGGGTATGCATGTTGCCCATGTTCAAACCAGGAAACCATAATTCTACAAACTAAGCATCAAATGTGCAAGAGTTCTAGTAAATCTTTGCCCTTTCTAGTAAATCCTTGTACCATGTGGTTCAAGTAGGAATACTAAGTATCCATCTTACAATTTGTCCGAGTATTCATCAGAGAATTATGTCGATGTTCGTCTCAGAAATGTGTCAAGATTCATCTAAGGATGCTCAAGATTGGTGTCAGAACTCAATATCTCAGTGTCAGAAATCTGTTGCACATCCATCTCAGAATACGCCTGAAGTTGTTCAAGACTGGTCTTAGAATTCATTGTCTCGGTGTTCATCTCAGCATTCTGTGACTGATTCGTCTCAGAAATTGTTTCAAGATCTACAAGATTCGTGTTCATCTCAGCATTCTGTGACTGATTCGTTTCAGAAATTGTTTCAAGATCTACAAGATTAATCACAGGATTCATTGTTTCAAGATCCACAAGATTAATCACAGGATTCATTGTTTCAGTTCTCAACTCAGAATTTTGTTGCGGATCTTGCTCGGAATTTGTTTCCAGATTCATCTCAGAATTCCTCTGCAGACACTCAGGACTGGTCTGAGGATCCACTACATCAGTATCTTTTTGCGGATTCATCTCAGAATTTGTTTCATGGTTCAAATCAGGATTCGCCTGAAGATGCTCAGGATTGATATCAGCATTCTTTGATGGATTCTCATTGTTGTTCTCAGGATTAGCCGTAGGATTTTCATCATCGCCCCCAGCATTCATCTTAGGGCTTTCAGAATCCATCTCGTTACAGATCTCAGGATCAAAAATAGGTCCTAGAAAATCTCCTTCCAAACTTCCCAGTGCCTGGAATACTCGGCGCTGTTCAAGCCATTTGATAGCAAGTATCTTAAATCTTATCTTTCCACCTTTCTCCACATTTGAACTTTGCTTATTTTTAAAAATAGGATTCTCTCCCGGTATAAATTCAAAATCTGTCATTTTTTGAGATGGTATAAAAACCTCAGCCATTGGTCCACATGTTACATGAACACCTGTCTTCATTACAACTTCAATTCCACCTTCTAGGATTTCATTTTTGAAAGGCTTGAAGACTATGCACTTGAATTTAACTGGAAAGACAACAGATCCAGTCATTTCTCGAATCTTGCCTTCCCCCCGACCCTCCAATGTAGTTACTGCAACAAGATACCCATTTTCCTCGGTCGCTTGAATGCGCGATATGTCCTCTATTAGTTGCAAAATGATGGAACGCTGCAGAAGCAACCCAGAATGCAGTCCATCTGGTGATACAACCACATTTCTTGTCATTTCAATCTCAAAAAACATGATTCTCCCTTCTCTGGTCCTTCCCCTTTGCCCCGTTTGTGATATATGTGCAGCTGATTATAAACCCGTTTGTGATTATATGTGCAGCTGATTATAAATAGAATTACTGACGCGCCTACAAAGAAGAATATCAGAAAGTTAAGATAGTAATGATAATTAGGAAACAAAGTTATTCAGAAAAGTGAATTGCAGACCAGAGTACGAAGTCCTTAAATAATACCAGTATAATTTTCTTCTTTAAAAAATTGTAGTTGAATAAAGCTATCAGGTACACTTTTTTATCCTGTAGGAACCAGATACGGGAAATTTGATAGTTTTATTTCATGGAAGAAATTGCTCTAGAAATAATGTTGAATCTAAATTTATTCAAAGCATTTTATATCAAAAATATGATAAACGCGTTGGCAGTTGCTTAGCAAGGAGTCTGACAATACTTGCAATTCTAGGCCTAGATTTCCACTTAAAACATCGAACTATAAGGCATAAGCACATTCAAAACAGATAAGGAACATGGGTATATGCCTTGGAAAATGAATAGGTTGATGTAACTCTGCAATTTGAACAACTTTCAGAGGCTCAAGTTTATCAAAAGAAAGAATAACTAAAGAAAATTGAATACGAATCGTTATTCCTACTCTGCATGCAGAAACAGCTCATGGAATTTCAAAGCCCAAGGTGCAAATGTCATATCCACTAGAGGAAGCAAATTACTAAATTTAAGAATATGGAGAACCTGCTACTTAAGACGTGCTACCCTACTAAAGAAAACTATAACAAGAAGAGGTCCAAATGATAAGCATTGCATATAGAGAAAGAGAGAGAGAGATTTCCATAGCCCAAGGTGCAAATGTCGCAAATGTCATATCCACTAGAGGAAGCAAATTACTAAATTTAAAAATATCGAGAACACACTACTTAAGACGAGCTACCCTACTAAAGGAAACCATAACGAGAAGAGGTCCAGCTACCCTAGTAAAGGAAACCATAACGAGAAGAGGTCCAAAATATATATATATATATCACCTTTTGCAAGCGCCAAAGTGTTAGCTCAAGTGGTTTGGATCACAGATTTGACTCTCTTCGATTTCTTTGGGGTGAGGCCTTGTAATTAGGGCCGATGGTTTACCCACTTTACCATCCACAAAATGTGTGGAAGTAGCCTGGGGTTTCCCGTGCTTTCATTCCAAGTAAAAAAAATATATATCGTCTTTTGCAAGAAAATAGGTAGGATGGATCATCCCACACCTATATATATATAGTATATAGTTCTTTGAAAGCCCCAAAGGTTAGCTCAAGTGATCTAGAGTCGGGCATGAAATTCTCTGAGATTTTGATATTTTTGCTAGTTGTTGATCACGAGTTCGAATCTCTTTGGTTCCCTTGGGGCGAGGCCCTGTAATCAATGCCAACAGTTTACCCAGTTTACCATCCACAAAATGTGGGGAAATACTCCGAATTTTCCCATGCTTTCATTCCAAGTAAAAAAAATATCATACTTCACAAGAAAATAGGTGTGGGATGGAATCATGGATCATCCCACAAGATTGCCAATCATCATCAATCACCTAAATTTATCCTAAACTAGATTATTTTGGACAACCTCAAGCTTGAAATGAAATAGTACAAGAACTTGGAGAGACAGCACATGACAGCACCCCACAATCCAAATTTATCCTAGACTAGATTATTTTGGGCAACCTCAAGCTTGAAATGTAATAGTAAAAGAACTTGGAAAGAGCCTGGCAAAGTGATTACTGTGAAACCAAAAAAATATTATTTTTTGGTTTTCACAGTAATTACTGGGTGTTGATTCAATAAATAGGATGATGGCTCATAACATCATTCACCAGGGTCCCAATCTAAGAGGGAACTCCCCACGGACAGAGCAATTAGGACCCTCGGAAAGTCATGGGGAACTTTGGTGGAGTTGTAATTTGTTACAGCTCCTAGTGGGGTATCTTAGCTGAAACTAAGTTGACTCCTCCTGGGCTGTTGATCTTTCTTGGGCAGTTGAATCCACAAAAAGAGGACCGTCGGTAATTCTCTAATATAAGCTTCAATTAAGGACTGATCCACCTACTAGAACTAAGTTATGAAGAAATAATATGTAGGCCTAACCGAGCAACTGAGCAAACCATCCCTCATTAGGTGCTTTACTCAACAATGGGTTAGAAGGGGGTAAAGCCAGAACCAGTAGTTGATTCTGTACATTCCACTATCTCCAAAAAAGGTGGAACATGAGTACAGCGGAAAGAATGGAATAAGAAAACAGATCAGGCTTTTTCATTCAAGATATCCACAACAAAGTCTAGAGGCCCGTGGGTGGGGTTTGTGTTTCATCTATAAATTGGCATGGATGTTTCACTGGACAGTTCATCACAACAGATCTCTGAAAATAAACCAAAAATCCATACCATGAACAGTAATTTGTTATTGTTTCATTGATGTATGCAATAAATAAAATCTAGAAAATAGAGAACATGTAAATACAATCACTAACAAACCACAATGACCACCAATATATCCTTTGGGAAACCCTTTTGAGAAAAAAAACCCAGATGGAAGGTGAGGATATTCTACTCTCTTGTCTGGATTGGAAATGATGCAAATACAAAAGAGAAGCACTCTCTATGGATTTACCTGAGACCTAAGGCATGAGGGCAGCTAAAGAACACAAATCCTATATGTTATGCTCTCTCTCTCTATCCATACTCAGCTACTCTACTATACTATGGAACAAAATGCAAACAAATAGAATGGAACCACTTTTCTTCCTAGTGACTCAGTTATAACACAACCCAATAGCCAACTAGGGGTTGAGTTTGACTCCAACTCTCAACATAAGTTACAACTCAACTCTTCTAGAGTCTTCTTCATAATGCCCACATGGCTAGCTCCTTTTCCATAAGTAACGGGGAATGACGTGGCATCCCTCTCAGATTATGGTTGTCAATCAAGATAGGTCAACACTTCTGAGAAGCATTGCTTTTGTATCCAAACCACAGTTGACACAATTCTTGCACCGTTGGAAAGGTCATTGAGTGTAGAACAACTTCATGGGGTTTGGCTCTTAAGCGGGAAAGTTTTACCCCAAAAAACATCATTTAAGGATTCAAACTAGCCCCGAAAGGGTTCAGACCCCAATTATCCAAACTGGGTCTCACCAATAAAAATACTCCTATAAGCTGATTCATTCAATTTTTCAGAAATTTTTTCTACTCCGAAAGAATCGAGGTAGATGAAAAATAATATAATAATCCAATCCAGATCAATGTTGGTGGTTCAAGTTGGCTTTTGAGTGGTCAGGCTAATTCCCTCCTTGGAGGAGCACTTTGAACATAGAATCAGGTTGCATTGCTTGATGCTTTATCATACTAGGTGCGTGACACTATCATCTGCCTACATGCAGGGAAAAAATAAAACAAAAATGAGCATGGGAACGAATGGTTATTAACATGAGCAACAAGTAAAAGTAACCTTTCAAGCACTTCGAACATAGAATCAGGTTACGCTGTTTGATACTTTATCATACTAGCTGGGCGACACTATCATCTGCCTACATGCAGGGAAAAAATAAAACAAAAATGATGCATGGCAATGAATCGTAGAGAAAAAATAAAACAAAAATGATGCATGGCAATGAAATTCTTAACTTGAGCAACCAGTAAAGGTAAACTTTCAAGTTTTTACAGTACAGTACTGTTTTTGAAGACCATATGCACAGAGAAATCAAAGTTATCATATAATCATGATATTTCATGAATCGATTAAAAAACAATATGGTCTGTTATAATTTATTACAAACTGTAGGGTTTGAGAATCCCATATCAGCCTAGTGTTGAGCAACTTTTAAATCTGAAAATGCCTGCTTGAGGCAAATGTACAGCCAATTAAGTATGAAACTCATCCTTGTTTTGCACTCTGAAGGTGAGACTGGCCAAACTAGTTCTCATTTTATATACATTTTGTATCCAATCAATATCATAGTTACCTTACACAATGACAAAGAAGATTGATGAATTAAGCATTTTAGCATCTCTTATCTTATGAACCATGTGAATGGCTTCAATTCCTATATAACATAAAACAAACGAACATCCCATTATGGACCATGTGTGGTGTTCCCGTATCCAAAATTATAATTCTCAACTATTGAAGCAACTGAAACAAAATGTACAATCAATTAACTATGAAACTCAGCCTTGTTTTGCACTCTGAAGGTGAGACTGGCCAAACTTGTTCTCATTTTATGTACATTTTGTATTCAATCCATATCATAGCTACCTTACGCAATGACAAAGAAGATTGATGAATTAAGCATTTTAGCATCTTTTCTCTAATGAACCATGTGAATGGCTTCAGTGCCTCTATAGCATAAAACAAAAGAACAAGTTAACAACCCATTATGGAGCATGTGTCAACTCCTGTATCCAAAATTATACTACTCAACTATTGAAGTAACCGAAACAAAAAAGTTAAAAACTAAGAGTAACAAAAAATAAAGAATTCTTCTTCTAGTCCCCTTTTCTTCTTATCTTGAAAGATGGGCCTGAAATCTACTGTGGGGTTTCATCATAGGCCAAGAAAGTCTTGAACATTGATTATTCCCTACATCTCATCCAATTCCCTGGAGCAGACTCATCTTGATTATTGCCACAATTATACACCAACATTTTTGATTGATGAAAAGCTAGTTTGTTTGGTTTATAGAGTTGTTTTACTGTGACAATTCGATCAAAGCAGAATGCTCTCTTTTCTTTTTTATTCCGTTGAAATGTTCTTTTAGTTGGTATGATTTGAAATAGGACCACCTTGCTAACTTTCTTCTTTCCATTTTCTCTGTCACCCATTGGATTTGACATCGGCCACTCTTTTAAATCTGAATATTGAGTCTGAATTTTTCCTAGGGATACCCCTTCATTCAGAAAAGCATTGACATATAAGCAAGAAAAGTATTAGTGACAGGCGATGTTTTTCCGAAGTGACCATGTGACCTTCCTTGGGATGTTTTCCAAGGGGAAACTTCAACTTATATCATGTAACTATAGAATTGTTTTATTATGACACTTCAATCAAAGAAGAACGCTCTCTTTCCTTTTTGATTCCTTTAAAATGTTCTTTTGGTTGGTACGGTTTGACATAGGAACGCCTTGCTAACTTTTTTTCTTTCCATTTTCTCTGTCACCCATTGGATTTGACATCAGCCACCCATTTAAATCTGAATCTTGAGTCTTTTCCTAGGAATACCCCTTAGGTCAACAAAGCACTAACCAATAAGCAAGACAAGTATTAGTGACAGTGATACCTTCTTTTCCTAAGTGATCATCTGACCTCCCTTTGGATGTTTTCCAAGGGGAAACTCAACTAATAGCATGTAACAAAGTAGTTTTCATCTTTAAATTTGTGTGAACGGAGTAGAACAACAAAGCTTCCTAGTATCACTAACCAAAGATTTTGGAGCTGTTGCAACTCGAGAATCGGTTGAGTGAGGGGAAGAATCTGTGTGTGTGTGCACACACCATTATATCACGGTTAAAATCAACAGCTTCTTTGTACCTCCAACAAGTTTCAATAACTTTTACTTCATTAGTAGATTCTAAACTCAGTTTTTACCCTCGAAACTCAAAACTGAGAAAACCAGAAAGGTTTTTCATTATATTACATCTTTAAAATGTTATAAATATAATATGTATATCCTACAACATCCACACACCCCCAATCCATTAACCCTGGATCAAACCAATCAAACATGTCCAAATAGGGGTCGTGTCCCAAATTTCACATGTCTGACACCAATAAGTGAAGACACATGTTTGGCACATGTCCTGTTCACAAGACACATGCCAAACATGTGTTGAAAATTGCCCTCAATGTGTCTCGAAAATTGGACATGTGTCCCCCATGTAAATGACATTAAATCATGTTTTTGCCTTCTATTTTTTTTGTCATTTCCCTCAAGTTGTGAGGCATTTTGAACTGCAGCTAAGGGTTATTATGCAGTGTTAGAAGGGACAAGTGTTCGGCAAGTGGATTTGTCCACCAATCTTGAATTTTTCTTTCTACAACAATCCATTGTCTTCCTCATTTCATAGAGATTATGGCTCAATCATCAAGGAAAACTTGTAAAAGTCAAAGGAAAGGGAGTGATGGAAAAACTAAGGGGGGGTGAATCAGTATTTGTCTTCAATTAGTTAATATAGCTTTAATTATCATTAAGCATTAGATAAGCATAAACAATCATCAACACCATTCAACAATGAACAACAATAAAGATAGTACACCAGATATTTTTAGGTGGAAAACCCTTCCTAGAGAAAAACCACTAAACGCTTCTTAATATTTGTCTTCAATAATTTACATCAATAGGAAGCTCCAACTTCCAAGATTTTCAACATCAACTGAAGGAGGCTCCAACCCCCTGGTTTAAAGGCTCCAACCTTAAGGATGCTCCAACACCCTAGTTTACCAGCTTCAACAGGAAGGATGCTCCAACACCCTGGCTTTACCAGCTCCAACTGATAAGACGCTCCAACACCCTGGCTTTGCTAGCTCCTACTGGAAGGACACTCCAATGCTCTGTGCAGGCTCTAACCTGCCTTAGCACTTCCCTACCTCCCTAAACTATTCTCAGGCTCCAACCTGAAGGAGAATCCACTCTCCTGCCTTGCACCACCTTGCCACCCTACTCAGCAAGTTGTCACTTTCCCTAAAGGATCCAACCTTCACAATTTTCAGACTAGATCCACATGTACTCGATATCAATACAAAAAAAAAATGTAATACAAGCTTTGTTGCTTCTCCTTAGTATGTATATCAATAGGAAACCCCCTAGCATCTTCACTGCTTATCTTTATAATGGTTATCAACATGCATATTAGCCAAGTACCCTATCCTCTCAATAATGCCTACATTCATCAGCCTATGCATAAAATCTTTGCTCAATAGATCTTTGCATCCCTGCTCAAATCACATTAGGACTATAAACCCTAGCACATATCCTCTACTCATATAGTCCAATAACACTGCAACATATATCAATCAACCAACCAATCTAATCTCAATCTATTGCTCAGGAAGTACTTAGTTTTCAACAACTCATACATGGCATTCAGCAAAAATCGTTAAGCCAAACCCTTATTCATATTCTCTCTGCACAAAGATCAAACCCTAGCTTCAATCCAATTTTCTTTTGCATCAAACCCTAGTTGCATCAACCTATCATCCAGCCCTGGTACAATAAGCAAGTTAGAAGCACTGCATTCATCGGTTGCCCACACATTGCTCAACATATTTTATCAATGATAAACCCCAAGCATCTAGATTCCTGTTTAACATGTATCTTTGTTGGCTATCCTAGCATCAGTGTATCAAATAACCCAAGATAGCATATCATGGATAAACAACATTCTATCTCCATGATGGAACCCTATCATTAGTTGTATATAATCATTTTAATATGATTAACAACTTACTTCAACAGTATCAAACCCTAGATACATCACTCATTCCAACCTCTAAAGATCAATAACAATCTCAATAGTTTTGCTCAAGTTACATGAGCTTTTGTTTCTATTCAACAACCCATAATCAATTTGATCTCGGCAATGCACTACTTCTACTCAACAAACCCTAAATTGTTCACCATTCACATCAAACCCTAGCATCAATACTCTGCCAAGTCTACTACAACATGTGTACAATATTCTAACTCAATGAGGCTCTCATGCTTAATGTTATGAACATAAATTATGTAAAAATAGATAATAAATAATAACCATAATAATATAAATATAATAAATAATAAGTAAATTAACGAATGGTTAGTTAATTAATAATGAAAATACATGTCTTGGAGACATGCCTGTTCGTGAAAGGGTACTTACCTGACTATATATATAGGACCCTCATTCTAATTTGTACTCATCCTACATCAATTCTTTATATAATATACAATTTACACTTACTCTCCTACGATGGATGTATTTGTCTACAAAGTATTTTATTATTTCCGTTGTGTATACGACTTTTGGTCGTTACATTGGTATCAAATTTGTTCGATCCTCTGGACGTTGAACCACTGAAGATAACCAGTCTGATCCGAGTTTTGGCCATTAATCCTTCGTCAACCTTGTTGTCGTCACAATTGAAGCGTTTCGCTACACAAAGTTGGAGATTCTTTGTTTCGTCATTCAGGGCTTTGGCCATTAAAAATAAAAAATAAAAAATAGGATAGTCAAAGATTAAAAAATAAATAAAAAAAATAGAAATAAAAAATATAGTCCGATGTAAATTTTGAAGAACACATTTATATATATAAAAAGGTTGTACATTGTTGATAAAAAAGTGCATGATAAAGTTAAGAGGGAATCTTTCCAAATATCTTTAAAACCATATGTAAGAGAAGAAAGAGTAGATAAAGTTAAGATGGAATCTTTCCAAATATCTTTAAAACTATATGTAAGAGAAGGAAGAGTAGATAATATTATCTTGATTCTTCATTAAGTGTTTTACAAGCCCATGGTTTTAGCAACCCATGGTAATTGCCCATGGTATTTTCAATGTAAAAGAAAAACAAAAAGAATACAAAAACTCTTTATGTGAATGATAAGTTTTACTTTTTACGTAGAGATATTAACCTAATTGTATATTTTAACGAAAGGACATTTATTTTATATTATACCCCAA
>APFE030690379.1:50454-87784 GCA_000404065.3 Pinus taeda | reverse complement strand
CTCCACCTGTTACACACAATACAGCTCAGATCTGAATCAATGACTGGCTCAAATCTCTTCCGCTGCTTGCCTGCCTCTGCTGCTCAATACCTACACAAGAACCGGTGATAATTCCAAGGCAGCCACATCTTTCATTGGCTAAATCACATGAGAACAAGCTACAATGTGGCAAACTCATTGGCATACTCAATCCCCTGATTTGTGCAAGATCTGGTGCACAACTATAGTCACAACTGATAGCAATCTGATTCTCTAACACCTGTCCCTGCTGAACTGAACATGCACTGACATGCAACTGAGTTAACTGATGTATTCATTAGTTGTATTATGAGTTAATAACTTGTGAATTAATTAATAACTAATGCACCCAACTCATCTCTAGTCTATTCGCCAGTTAGACTAAATACAACCAGTTTAACAAAGCTAAACTGAACACAACTCCATCAACTGCACCTCCAGTCCACTAAACTCAACTCACTTGAGTTCTAACTGAAGTCATGCATGCAAATATTCAACTAACCCATAAGAACCACGTATTTCCTTCATGCAATTGCATGTGCCACATCCGTAGCTCGAACTGAAGTGCTCCAAGAGAATAAGACAAAGTTTATAATCCAAATATTATTGTGAGATAATAATATTTGACTTTTCTATTTTTGACAGCCAGTCTAAAAATAGACTTGATCACTCACACTTTCATCAAAAATAGAAGTCCATCTATTTTCCCAACTTGATCAATCATCCATAAACAACAACCTGCAATCCATAGACATGACCCATATGTCTAAAAATAGACATAGTCTAAAAATAGACTTGCGCCAAAAATAGCCTGCGGGCCCACTTAGTGAAGGCGACTCTTTTCACTAAGCTCCATCATCTTGTTGCAATCTCAACAGCATGCATGTCCCAGAGTTTGCGATATTTAAGGCACTTGTCAAGCCCATAATTTCGTCCACTTCCCAGAACTTGTTGTAACTTCTGGAATCCATTAAACACATGATGACATGACTAATAAACCAAAAACTAACTCCATGACTAGGTCTGACCATCCCCAATCGGGACTAACATTCTATCAAACACTTGGTATCAATGCAATCTATGGGTCTAGGATACAAGACAAAGCATGAATGATTGAAAACTCTTATGAGACATGACAAGAAGGATTGCCACCTTCTCCCTTGAACTGTTATGACATCTATTAGATCTTGCATCCATCATTTTAAAAATTACAAGTAAATACATGAAATAACCATGTCATGAACCAATCAATCAACCATGTTTATAACCAACATAAAACCATGGAAACAACAGTGAGATAACATTCTTTAAATCCACATATAAACAAGTACAAAAGCAAGAGAACTTAGCTTTTATTTAACATAGGCAAATCCGACTAGATTCGGGACTTCCATGTACCACCTAACCGTAGACATGGTTGGACCAAATCTTTCTTTCACCGAGTCACCCCTGGGCCCTATGCCATATTCTAATAATGAATGTGGGATATCATGGATAAACCAATCCAAAAAAAACCAAGGGAATCCAGAGGTTAAACCACCTCCACCCTCACCAAACCATGATCACACAAACACCAGTGCTTCAATCACAAAATTGAATCGAACTTGGAATGCCATCCAGAATCCATCACTATCCTTAAGTAATTTTCTATCTCCTTGTATCTCAAGCTTTACCGCAATCCAATCCTAGATCACTAGGCCCTAAATCGAGACACCTCCCTTAGGTTTTACCATGTATCCCGTCAAAACTAGTCAAGGGATTCCTTGGCCTTTGTGAATGAACCTTGATACCACCTCCACCTCGGATTTTGAAATCCATCCGGAATTTCCAAATCTCAAAACCAAGGTAAACATCCCAACACACCATGGAATCCAGAAAAAGGCAAGTCTAGGATGATAACCACTATCATAACTCGGTAAAACCATGCCACCGACAGCAAGAGAACCATACACCAACATGCAAAGCCATGCATGTCAAAACCAGCTAGGAAATCACACATGAAATATGTTACCTACAAGTATTCCTACTGAAATTGTTTGATATTGATCTTCCTTGTGTTAACTAAGCAATCCCTTCTATGGATAGAAGTGATCCCTCTAGCCCAATGTGTGGGTCTAGGAACAACTGTGAAAAAACAAATAAACTTCCCTAACCTAAATCAGAATGACAAATGAGAAATGGAGATGGCCTACCTCTCTCCTATGCGCTCGACCTTTGATGATGATCTCGATCCCTTAGTTCCCAAGATTACTCATTGCTATTCCATGCCTCCAAACACCTGCAAGATAGATCAAAAGACAACAACAAGAGACATCATAACATATGCATTCCAAAATAAGTTATACAACAGATCAAGGAGTATCATACTAACCAAACTATCATAGAAAATCTTATGGGAAGTAAAACATGCTTTTTATTAATGATTAAATCAAAGAGGGAAGCATACAATTGGTGCCTTGATGTTGAAGGCCTCCTTCAATATGGTTCCAAGTCCGAGCCAAACTTAACAAGCTCTCATTTCCTCTCTCACCAAAATGGCAGCATCTAAGCATAATTGAGCAATGACCAACCCATTGAGGAAAGTGGAGAACAGATTTATAGTGATGGAGAGGAGGTTAGGGATCCACAAAAGGGGGAAGAAGGTCCACATCTTAAGGGGAAGATCCCTAAAGGTAGGATCAAGGACTCAAAATGGGAGAACTCGACCATATCCTTATTTAATAATAACCATCTCATCGTTCTCGAGGCTTCTAGTAAGAGAAGCTTTTGCTCCATTTTTTGAGAAACTACCTAAAGAGGATTAACGTGGATTTTCCTATCCAAATTTGCGCTGCCAGCACTAGTCACTAGTTAGACCAAAGGGTACTAGCACAGGTTTGCCTACTACAAATAGTGTTGGGCTAGAAAATAGGGTTTTTTGACAAGCTCTTCCAAAATTACTTCAAGGCATTTCTTCTTATTTTCTTTAGGGGTGCTTTTATCAATGTTTTTCATGGTGAATTTATTGACATATTTTGTCACTTTGCGACATTTTGGGAAAATTTTGATAGCTTAGGGTATGAGACAATGAGTGTGGAAAATTATTGTATAATAGATGCCCCCTAAAGCATGAAGTCAGAATGGGAAGTGATGGTTAAAGTTCTTTACAATTCAAGACAAGGACTTTAGAGAACTACCATTAGGAGGCCTACAAATCAAACATAATACATCATATCTAACATCTTTAAGTAGGCATGTAAAAATACACGAATCCACGGCATGGGCGCAGCCATCTGACTAGAAAGGATCATGTGTATGGATCCACAGCATGGATGCAGCCATCCGACTAGAAAGGATCATATGTATGGATCCATAGCATGGACATAGCCATCTGACTATAAAGGATCATATCTATGGATCCAAGGCATGGATGCAACAATCCGTATGAAAAGGATCATATATACAATCATGAAACTCAATAACTCCTCACAACCTGGATTTTAATAGATGAGATCCAGGATTTTCATCTCTATCCTGATTGAAGTGTGAATCTAACCATGTGAATAGATGTGCTGACGTAAAACATGTTAGAAACCACTTTATTACCGATCAATAATGTAAATTTTTAACAGACATGAGAGGAACCACCAATAATGATGATGGCCCTCAAAGTACACCGGCACAATCTACAAGTGTGAACAGGTGAGCTGAAGTCAAACACTTGCAGAATCATTTGATCGAAGGCCAATGATGTAAGCCTGTCATTGAACATGAATAAATTTCCATTGAGGCATGTAAGCTCCAAGGTACTGAAAGGGCGTTTCTAAATTGCCTTTCTTGATAATGAGCTAAAGTTGATAGGAAGTCATTTTTCAGAGGGCAATAAAGTTTTCCACATCATTGACATGAAACATAAGATATCTCAAAATGAGAGGAGTGATTCAGGATTGTTGCAGAGGGTCAAATAAGTATATGAGGTTTGAATTTGCAGATATGACTTCTCTTGAACATATCTGTAGCACAACTCTGGATTTTGGCATCATTTTACTCAAAGTGCGATCAATAGTCATGATGACGATAGGTAACGATCAAATGAGAAGAAATGAATTTTCCAAACCCAGGAAAGAAAGTGACTGAGGGAGGATATCCCAAACCCGACACGAAATGCAAATGAGTGTCATGTTCAAGAGCGACATGTTGCCTTTCATACAGAATACAAGGCACATTTACTTCCATTTTTCCCCCGATATTTCTAGTGAGTACCTCTTTATTTTTAATCCCAAGCTTGAAGAGGATACCATATGCTTGTCACATAAGTTCACCCTTCGGATGAATCCATCCTAGTAAGTTTAACAAGCCCTAGGAAGGAGTAGCTTGATCTCATCATGATGACAAGTCCTGTGTCATTTAAGTTTTACGAGTCTAACGAAGGGGTAACTCGACATCTTTTTCATGTTTAGAGAGTTTGAAAAAGAGGCGGAAAATAAAACTCCAAAAGTCCCTTTTCGTAGATAGTCTCTCGAATCTAAAAAGGTAGAAAACAATATTCAAGAGAACCTCTTAGCCATGTTCAACTAAGGTATTCATTTTTCATTACTAGTCCATCTCAGTCCAGAAAAGGGTTAAACTTATATTGATTAGACACCTTTCCATTTACTCTTACGAGTTTAAAAATACAAATGTTTAGAAATTTTTTCATATTTTTGGAGTCTGAAAAGCAGCTAAAAGAGGATTCATCCTAGAGGAATGAGTGGTATTAAATGATAGAAACTAGTTCCGGTGATGGTGGAACTTCTCAAAACACGTAAGGGTCAATAGATTGGCTAATAAAACTAGTCATCATAGATGTTCCTCGGGAAAGGGTAAAACAATCAAGTGAAATCGTATGATTGGCCAAAGAGATGGTGATGATGGAATAAAAAAACCAAGGCTCATCTAGCAAAACAGGTTGATAAAGATGGAAATCACGAGAGGTAAAGTGGGAATGGTTTCATTTTTACATAATCTTGAAACATGGGAAACTATGCTTGATTATACTCGAAGATGGTTTAAATTTTTCACGAGCTTAAAACATGAGAAAAACTATGCTTGGATTTGGTTTCATTTTTACACAAGCTTGAAACGAAAACAAACTATGCTTGATAATGGTTTCATTTTTACACAAGCTTGAAACAGAGATAAACTATGCTTGAGATGAGTTTGCATGCCCCCAACATAATGACTCAATTCGAGGTACATGCCCCCCAAGCTTCATTTCATTCACCTAAGTAGACTATTGGCTACTAACAGGTGGATGGAATGAAGGTTCACTTACGAGATTAAGTGAAAGGTTCATCTAGGATTTCCAAGATCTAATCAAAGGCTTGAATTGGAGGGGGATTTGTTTCATTTTTTAACGAGCTTAACATAGGAAAAAAACCATGCTCATGACACCCTGTTTCATTTTTTAATGAGCTTTACACAAGTAAAAGAACTTTGCTCATTGAGACCTATTTCATTTTTAAACGAGGTTGGCATAGTAAAAGAACTATCCTCATGGGAATCTATTTCATTTTTTAATGAGGTTGACATAGTAAAATAACTATTCTCATGAGAACCTTGATTACGGCCTATAAGAGGGCATAGCTTACAAGAGGTTCTCATCAGATGGGAGAACAACACTCTAGAAGGGATACACGTCAAGGGATCTAATGGAAAGATCGGGTTCAATTTCCCCTAGTACATGACGCACTATATCGCTGACTAGATCATCAATAGACACGGGCATGGAACAGGTGGCCACGTAATCAACCTATGGCAGGGGTGATACCACTTGCACACAAGGACCATTTAGGGAAGATGGTTGATTGGGAGCCATATTAGGACCAATGAATATAAGTTTATCAATGATCACAATTCTTCCTTCATGCGGGAAACACATCACTCGAAAGAGGTAAGAGATAAGAGCTCCCATGACATAAATATAGTCACATCCAAGGAGTAGATTAAAACCCAACGAGCCTTGGACAACCATCACGTCTATATAAACTATGTTTCCTCCCAAAGTAATAGGCAACTTAGGCAGGATCCCTAACAGTTTATTGGTTCCTTTGTTAATAGCCAACAGATTCTGGGTAACGAGCACAAGTTGCAAAGAACCTAAATCTTGTCAAGTACTTGAGGAAGAATACTAACAGATGCACCTTCATCTACAATTGTGCTAGGTGCGAGTATATGATAAGCTGGTACCACGATCTAAAAAAGCACATAGGAAGGAAGATGATATTCTACTACTTGACTCCAATCAAAGAAAGTGATTAAACTACTTGGAGAAGGTGACATCAGAATGGGAGCACTACCCTCTTGCGTTATGGGAATGGGAGGATGGCCCCCCTGTACCATGGGAATGGGAGGATTTCCCTCCAACTCATTGGAATCTGACGAAACAAGAAGAACATGAGCCATATGAGGTTCACTCTCTATAGGATGGACATGATCGACTGAAAGCATAATCGGATCAACCATTTTTTCGACCAATGGTTTGTCGGGAATGAACTCTTGGGATTCAGCTACAGAGATAGTGGCATTGACCAGAGATGAGTTTTGATCAATCACTTTATCAACTAGACGAGGGATCAAGGGAAATCTTTCGATAACCAGTCGAAAAATGAGGTTGAGAAGCGGTAAGGTTATCCAACACTTTAGAGGATTCATCCATACAAGTACAAAGGTAAATAAGATGATTCTCTTCACATAACATATAGGGAAATTTGACTTTTCCCTTTTTCCCATGGGTTTTATTGTCACTAGTTGAAATTTTATCACTAACATGATCTCTAGAGGCTGATGATGAAGGTTGATGGGAACTTGTGGACCACACTTCTAAGACCTCGGGAATACTAGGGCAATCTCGAAGAAGGTGGTCAATGTCAATTGCATCAGGAGCATCGACTGCTTGGTTTCCCCCTTGTTTATTTTTCTTCTTCTTAATCTTCTTTTCCTTCTTCTTATCTACTTGGTTACTAACTACATGTTTTCACCAGACGAAGAAGAAGAAGAAGAGGAAGAAGACCAAATGGGCGAAGAATGTAAAGGGTCAACTTTAGACTCAACCAGAGGCTGATATTGTTTAGGTGGAGGAGAGCTTGTTTGAGGAGCAATTTGGACATTCAGAACCATAGGGGTCGAAAATAACCAAACTGGAAAACCAATGGTAAGCCCAGGAAGGGATAATGTTGCCATATAGGGAGCACCAACATTTCAAAAATAAGGAAAAGGTCTAGGATTCTTGTCAAAGGGGTTTCCCTAGTTGGTAGACTCAAGAATTGTTGCCATTAGTCTCAACCTAAGATTTACTAAGGAGTATTTCCACAAGAAGGATGTTTTTCCGTGGTCAATTAATTGATTTTAGAACTTAACAAAAAATAAATCAAAAAGGGGTAAGCTATGAAAAAAGGGTTTACCAAGTATCCATGAATTGCAAAATACCTCTTGGCGAACCAAGAAGTACAGGTAGGAAATCTCCCCGAATTTTGTGTTTGGTGTATCACGTTTACAAGACAGACGACTCGGTTACCTATGGATGGATAGCAACCTATAGGGGGATCCCAATATATACGCGACGGTACGTGGGAGTGCAATCTGTAGTAGTGTTGTCTAATGCGTAACCATTCGATGAGAGCGTACCCATATACTTACCATGTGTGGAGCGCCTCAGATATACCTGAAAGTACTAGAGAATGGTCATATACACTTCTGTACATGGAACAGGATTTCATCCTCGGGATACAAAGCTGGAAAATAATGACAGCTCCTACGTTTAACGATGCCGAAAATGTCTCTAACATAGACCTCTAAATGTTTTTCATTAATGACAAATGCTCCTTAGGTTAATTGAGGTAAATTTTAACTTTATCTTGAATTATGTTTCAATTTTATGGCTCAAAGTGATGTCACATGAACACCTAAGATGCAACTATATGAGAAAGAGATTATTTTCCAATTCGATGAAAGCTAAACTAATAAGGGGAGAGATTTCAAACAATGATGCAACAAGCAATAATTTTACTTTTCACTTCCCAAATGCAACTTTTCGAAAGTAAAATGATTTTCACTTTTACTAATATGCACTTATATGAACTTTCACTTTTCTTTTAATTTTGAATTATTTAATGCACCTAATGCACTCTTTAGCTTTCAATCATAAAAAAATGTCATCTATTTTCAATAATGAATCTCAAAAAAATAACTTTTCAATGCAACTAATCTAATGCACTTTTACGAAAAGTAAATTTTTGAAATGAAAACTAAATAAATGCAAGATCAATTTCTTTTATGATTGCAAAAGAACTACTAATGCTCAATCAACAACAAATCAATATTTTCTCAATCATACAAGCAGCAAACAATGATTTTAAGTGACTCAAAACATCAAAAATTCAATCAAAATCTCACTTTTACCACTTAAAGGACAGGATTGACTTTTGCACACCACAACAAAATTGAAAGAAAATAGACAGAATATGTTACACACAAAGAAGGGAAATGACCTCAGAGATGCGGATACACTAGACTTTTTTTTGTAGAAACCCTAAAAATTCTCACATTCAAGGACTAGCGCTACTTTATATAGAAAAACTTGTGTTGACATGGTTATTAGCACTAATTTTTATAGAAAAACCCGTGTTGGAAACACTATTTTTCATAGAAAAACCTGTGTTGGTCATTAGTGCGGGTAGGTAGTAGAATACAGGGTCTTCAGCGTGACTATACAGGGGAAAACATGCGCCGACAGCATGACTATCACTGATAAAGCATGCGCTGAGCGAGGAAATTTTTGGAAAAAAAAGAAACACTCGGGAAGAAATTCTAGACCTGATACCTTAAGACACCAACAATTCAGAGTACGTACTGAAAATCAATCAAAACAAAGGGTCATTCAATGGTTGGACAAACTTAACGAGAAGGAAAAAAACAGAAGGAGGATGAAAAGGGTGTAGGCTTCCCCAATACTCCTTGTATAGCAAAAGTCTTCGAGACCCGACATAACATATATGATCATGCCCAGATCGGAACAATACTTGGAAATCTATCCTCGAGATGCCAATATGGAATGATCTATCCAGATTATTCCATTAGTTTGTCTGATGTTTACTTAAAATATTGTTGGAAAGATTTAGTTGGAGTACAAGGTCTAGAAATGGTTCAAGATAGTGAATATTTATCTGTGTTAATCCAAACCTCTTTCCATCTGACCAATATTGTACATCCTAAACTAAGACAACCAGTTTTAAAATATTGTGTCGTTGTAGGTGTGAGCAATGCTCAAGTA
The DNA here is from genome assembly GCA_000404065.3 of Pinus taeda. Classification (NCBI taxonomy): domain Eukaryota; kingdom Viridiplantae; phylum Streptophyta; class Pinopsida; order Pinales; family Pinaceae; genus Pinus; species Pinus taeda. The sequence continues at coordinate 78,477 of APFE030690379.1, read as the reverse complement.
GAAGGTGTTCATTATGACAAAGAAGCTTTTCCTAATGACTGGTATATCCAATATAAATCTCTAGCATCCGCAGACAGTTCAAAGAGCCATATTAAAAGAATGCCTGTATCAGATGGTCGTGTTAGAATTCTTCCAGACAGACCAAAAGTAACTCGGCCTATAGTCATGTCAGAAAAACATGTGTTATCAACAATTCAAGAAAATGAACAACCTCCTGTCAGTGATAAAAAATCATTTTACCATCATATTCCTTCACTTGACGAAGCCAATTCTTCCACTAGTACACCACTGTCTACAAACAAATTGTACATACCAGAGGAAAAACCTTTCTTTACTGTAAATAAGATGTTTCGTACATATGTTAGTCATACACCACTTGTAGAAGAATTTGAGTTTGCAAATCGCAGATTTGTAAAAGGAGGGAAATGGCCACCTAAGACAAAATTCTATACTTGTTCATCCAATACCAGACAACCAACAACAAGCGCTGACTGTGCCCCTTTACTAGAACAAAATTCATAAAATCCAAACGATTTAGAACAGGTCGACCAGATAGGAAACTATCTAACCACCTGGTGTTCACACGCTGAAGATGTTCTAGATGATTTGGGTAAACAAGATGATTTGATAAATGCCAACCTTAAACTGCATTATGGTGAGCAACAACTAGAAAAATCAGAAAAGGAAGAAAGAAGAAGAAGGAGACAGAGAAAAAAAAATCCCTAAGTTTCAAATAGATATGAGTACACCCAATTATTAGGATCAGGAAGAAGAAGAATAAGAAGAAGCAGTAACTGTGACCAGTGTAGAAGAGTCCACTTCAAAGAACACTGGAAAACTAACCAGTGAAAAAAAGGAAGTATATAAAACATATAAACCTTTTGTTTCAAAGAAAGAAGTGATGACCCTTGATCAAGCTGCCGCCAAATTTCCTTCTTTTATCTTGCCATCCATAAATAACCAGAACAAGGCTCATATCCTGAAAGAAGTGAACAAGTATCCATGTGTTGAAGAAGATTTGTATGCTACAAATACAAGTGGTTATATTCTAGATTTGGATAATTCTTCAAACCCTAGAGAATCAATCCAGATTTGGATAGGTGCTCTATATCAGATGCAAATTAAAACAAAATTGGATAATGTATCCATTATGGTCCTAGCAGAAAAATGCATGGCCGATATAGTCTATGATTGGTGGATGGGACCACTAGAAAAAGAGAGAAGAGTCATCATGGAAGCCGGATTGTCTACGTTAGAATTATTGCTAAAGACACAGTTCATGCCAGAACCGGTTGATGAGAAAAAGCAATTGATAACGGATTTTAGTCGAATGGAATTAAAATATTTGAAGTATTTTGATCAATTCGCTAAAGATTTCATGGCTAAGGTTTTCAAAGCTAATATCTCAAATGATATGGCTCAAAAAATTTCTTTTTTTATCAAAATTACCAGGAAATCCAGGAGACCTCAGTATGAAAGATCTAGATGTACATAACAAAAGACTAGATCAAGTTTATTGGGTTGACCTTCTTTTCAAAATTACAGAGAAAGTTAAATACTTATGCTGGAAAAAGAAGGCGCATGACATCACACCCAATTCAGATGTCTGCAAAATCATGCTACCATGGACACCATTCAAAAAGAAAAAGAAAACAAAGAGGTATGGTAGATTTAAACCCAAGAGAGTCTCAAATCCAAGAAAGCCATTCCGAAAGTATAAATTCTTGAAGAAAAGATCGAAACCAAGAAACAATAATTATTGTTTCACTTGTAAAAAGGAAGGACATTTCGCATGAAAGTGCCCACAAAATTCATCAAGTAAACTTAAAGCTTGTATAGATATAGAAGAATTTCAATATGATTGGTCTATAGTAGAATCAGAAGATGATATTTCAGATATATATATTTCCACTGAAATATCAGATGTAGAAGAAGAAGAGTGTGTCCAGAAGATGAATCTCTGTTTATCCTGTTTAGACGATGATTTTTCAGAAGAGTTCCATTACAGTGAACAAGAAGAAGAAAGTGACATTGAAGTCACTAGAGAAACAACAGATGTTTCAGAAGATGAATCCGAAAGTTCACGGTTAGAGAAGCCAGAACAAAAAGGTGAACGATCTGTGTTACCTTTTCCAGAAGTAAATTCTTTCTATCCATTTCAGAAAAGAACCACAACCTCGACCAGTCTTCTAAAACCAGAGATCAATAGAATAGAAAAAAATACTTTGTTAAAAAAGATAGTCAAGACTACTAGCCTTATTTATATCCCAATTCAAGTTCAAGTAAAAAATGAATGGATATCTGTTGATGCATTCATAGATAACGGTGGATCGAACAATTTGGCTAGACCATCTCTAATTAAATCTCTGTGGAAACCGTTGCAAAATATACTGGTGTCTGAAACCAAAGGAGGATTTGTGAGTTTAACTCATTATGTAGACAATATTCCATTAAAAGTTGGGGGGGTATAGTTAAGATTTCTGCAATACAGCATTTTGATCCCTCAACTAGTTTAATGTTGGGAATCCCATTCTTAAATTCTGTGCTTCAAGTAACAATCAACCAAGATAAGCTGATTATAAATTTGATGAAGAAGGCTATTGTTGTACTCTGATTGTTTATTGCAAATTCAGAAGCAAGACATGAAAATAGCCAGAAAAGAGTAGGAGCCAAAAAGCCATTAAAAGATTCTGATGACTGGCAGGAAGTTCTACAAATCTATGAATCAAGAGTAGAATCTAAATCAAAACAAATGGCATGCATAGATCCTAATTGGTCCACAGAACAAACTGCTATCCATAACAGACTTCTAAAAAGCTCTTCAGAAAATCCACAACAGTTTTGGGTAGTAGAAAGTCCAATGCAAAAGATTGTGACCTTGCATGATAATGGAGTCAAAGGAAAATTGATTCCTTGCACTCCTTCAGATGAGCAAGAAATAAAGAGACAAACTAAAGAATTATTAGAAATGCAGCTCATCAAGCCAAGTGAGTCTCATTATTCTTGTTCAGCGTTTCTGGTAAGAAATCATTATGAGATAGTCAGAGGTAAACCTAGAATGGTGATAAATTACAAACCTCTAAATGCTATTACTCAGAGTTTTAATTATCCACTACCAAGACTAGAAACCATAATGCAGAAAATATAGCACAACAAAGTATTCAACAAATTTGATATGAAGTCTGGATACTATCAAATTCAAGCACAGAAAGAGAACCAACATAAAACTGCTTTTATTTGTCCTACTGGATTTTACCAATGGAAAGTTGTTCCATTTGGTTTTAAAAACGCCCCTGCATTCTTCCAGTGAAGAGTGGATTTCATTTTTGCCAAGTATGATTTCATTGTAACATATATTGATGGCATTCTTATTCATAGTCCAGATATAACAACCCATTTAGAGCATTTAGAGATTTTTCTAAAAGAAGTTCAACAACATGGCATAGTTTTATCAGAAATAAAAATGTCTTTATTTCAAGAGAGTATAGATTTTCTGGGAATTCATGTAGTCAATGGTGCAATCCAGATGCAACCACATGTGTTTACTAAATTAACCCAATTTCTAGATGAATTGAAAGATACAAAAACAATTCAGAGGTTCTTAGGAATCCTAAATTACATTCACAAGTACATCCCAAGATTGACAGAGAAAATAGCTCCAATCAGTAAACATCTCAAAGAGGGATGGTCACCAAAAGCAACAGCAGCAGTTAAACAGTTGAAAGAAGAATGTCAGCAATTGCCAAAACTCCAACCACCAGGTGATGGTCTGCTTATACTCCAAACTGATGCTTCTTTAAATTTTTGGGCAATCGTTCTTTTGAACGAAAGGAGAAAGGTGAAGAAAGTGAAGAAATACTTTGTGCCTATGCATCAGGTGAATTCACACCCAGCCAGAAGAATTATTTCATTGTAGGAAAATAAATACTGGCTATATTCAATGGGATATAAAGGTTTGAGTTATACCTTACACTTGTGAAACTCTTAATAAGAACAGACTCCAAGAATTTCAAATATTTTTTATCTGCCAAGATATCAAGACAAATTGCAAAAGGAAGAATTCTTGCATAACAGATTTGGTTCCAACAGTTTGATTTTGAAGTCGAATGGATCCCAGGTAATTCAAATTATTTGATAGATTCATTAACCAGGGATATGAATAAAGCATTCATTACTTGTCCAAGTTCGTGTTTTACCATTCCAGAAAAAGGACCATGGGATGATAGTTTTTATACATTTGTTGACAGATTTAGATTGCTTGAAGGACATGCAAGCCATATTGCAGAAGAAATCAAGAAAGTTGTGGGAATAAGACTGAGAAGAAACACTTGGATCAGAAAATGCCAAGCTTGGCAATCGAAGAATGTATGTATGTCTTTAGGCCTAGATGTTGAACTGGTAAAGGTATATCCTTTGCCTAACATGAAAGTAAAGTTATTTTTCAGAAGTCTCTCAGATCTATGGTCTAGTGAATATACTGAAAAAATGATATGGATCCTAAAGGTTTTAAACTTTTATCAACTTATTGGAGGAATTGATTTTGGTCTCAGCATTTTCACAGGAGCAAAAATTTTAGATCTTGAAGCTATTCCTTTTAAGCCTGAAGTAGAGAAATAGATTCTATCTCTAAAAATCCCAGACATTTTTGAGGAATTAGAAGCATCCTTTCTGCAAAGGTTTGACGAGAATTATGCACCAAATGACACTTTTCCTCAATATGAATTTTTTGAGGGATTTGCTGACTGGGAGATAAAAGATGGTTTCTGCAAAAAAAGCCAACCACTAAGATATCTCAGTGCATTCAAAGGATGTTGCAATATCTTAGAACTTTCTCATCTCCATGGGATTATCATAGTCTCAGACTAAGGAAAAGTATCTCCTAATCCTTTTGCACTGGTTTTTAGCCATGAGTAGATCGGAGAAATCCAGACCAACGATAATAAAGAAATGATTAAGCAACATGCTAGATGGTTCAATGAATTCAGAAATATGAGGTTAACAGAAAAAATACAGATTCTACAAAAAATGGATGATTTACAAGGAGAGCCAAAGGCATTAAGATTAATAATTAATCAAAAGGCCTTGATAACTATCAGCATTAGTCTCAGTAAAGAAATTTCATAATTGAGAAGAATTTTTGGGAGAGAAAGGGAATGAGAATGGCGGGTGCTCGAGTGCTTAGGGTTTTAGAAGGATCGTTTTGTGTCGCCGCCACTCCCAGAGTTCAACTTTGTTCTGGAACTGCTTGGAGCCTAGCTGCCGGGATCTCAGAGCTCGATTCTCCCTTTTGGATTTGGCCCGGATCTTTTGCTAGTAAGGAGTCCCATGGATCGAATCAAAGCAACCAGGGGCCGGAGGAATTTCCCCCTTCTTGGTTCAGGTCAGTTTTCTTAGGGCAGGTCTGGGCACCATTCCACAATGCCTTGGGCGTATTGTTTCAAATCAACCTGACCCTTCCCTGTTTCGGGTAGCTGTGCTCTCCTCCGCGGGTGTTTCGGCCTGGCTAGGCAGTAATGTCTGCGTCATTTGGAAGGAGATGTGGCTGACTATTCCTCTGCACCCCCCCCCCCCTTTGATCTGTCATGGGAAGTCCAATCTGCCGCTCTCTGGCATTCTTTTGAAGGTATGGTCGACGAACAAGTAAGGGACGGGAGATTGAGACTGGGTTCCTTGCGGTTTGAGGGTCCCCTATTCACTTACAGGTAGATGTGGGCAGTTGACTTCTCGGCAGCGAAGAAATTTTTGCCCTAGACAACCCTCTTCAAAAATTCTATTCGTCGAGAGGTCAGGGTTTCCCTGATTTTTACAGGTCCTCCAAATATTTTAAATGAACACAGGAGATTTGATCTTGGCAAGCCAGCTCCCCTTCCAGTCTTGGAGAACCAATTAGCAGAAGAATCCAGGCAAAAAACAAATCTAACAACTAAGGACCCCGACCTTGAAGTGATACAAATCTTCATCAGAACCCTGTCAGGGAATACGATTTGCAAGCAAATCAGAACAGGGATGCTGATAAAAAATTTAAAGGATGAAATACAAGAATTTTTAGGCATATCAGCAAGCCTGCTGAGCTTGGTATATGCAGGACACGTTTTACAGGAAAAATTTACAGTGCAGCACTATGGAATAGTGAGAGATTCAACCATTTTTCTGAGCATGAGGCTGAGAGGTGGAAGATTTGGATTTAGCTCAAAGGGCACAGGTTCTTTCAAGGATGCTATCAAAGGGAAGGGGGAAGCCACCAACAAGCCAGCACCAACACAAGATCTACTTGGTCCATATATAGTGGAGCAAAGAAAGCAGACACCAGTTTTGACAATCAATCTGCCTGAGGTAAACAACTTTCATGTTGATTTCTCTTCTTTAGCAGTCATTTGTAGATTCAATGTCTTTTGGCCTAAAACAGATGCTTTACGACAGTGGATATTTTCCACATGGTCAACAAACTGTGACATCCATTTATGCTCCAAAGGATTTTTTATTGTTAAATTCGGCACAGTCAAGGAAAAAGAACATGCCCTCCATGAGGGGCCATGGTTCTGGGGCAATGCAGGACTCTTCATGACCCCTGGTTCCTGGGTTTTGACCCCTCCTCTATGGTGGTTTCCAAAATGCCGGTCTGGGTCAGATTACACAACCTCTTGTTACACTTCTGGCTTCCCAAAGTTTTCGAAGAAATGGGGAATGCAATAGGAAAATACATCAAGCAAGATGTGGAAAGAATTGCTAGATGCATACATACTTTTGCCAGAATCTGTGTTGAGGTTGATCACAGTCAAGGGCTACCTGATAGCATTATTCTGCTCCATAACAACACACAGTGGAAACAACCACTAGATTACGAAAACACGGCCTTCAGGTGCCGAGGTTGTCAACAAACATGTCACCTCCGTAATAACTATCCTCAAGTCAAAAGAGAAAGCAGAAGGAACAAGAAACAAGCACAAAAACCGAGAGGCTGGCAACACACAGTGAATCCAGAAGAAGAAACAAAACACGAGGAAGCAGATAACCCTCCACCTGAACATGACGATGATCCAATTGGGGGCGAAGCCACAACAACCACCCCCATAGCAAACAATTAGGTTCATAAGTTGCCAGAACATGAGAAATTGGTAGCACAGGGAATGATGGCCTCTTTGCCGAAGAAAAACCCAGTTCTTGAGAACACTAGCGGGGCCAAAAGACATCATTCTCCAGAACACTTCGATACAGATAAGGGCACTCCTTGCATTGTGGAGGACTCTTCTCTTGTTCTTTTTTCCTCCTCTCCAACTCAAGGGGAGTGGCGAAAGGTTGAGAAGAAAAAGGGGAGAAAATCATAATTTCCTCCCCTTTCTATACATTATTTCTTCCGATTTCTTCTTCTGTTCGTTTTTCATGTCCTCCAGTTGAGGATGTTGTGCTAGTTCTATGTCAACCAGTTGAGGTTGTTGCGCTGGTCTTTGTCAACTAGCTGAGACTCTTTTCTTCTTCCTTTTTTAAGGCAAAGAGCGAGTCTTTCCGAAATGCTCTGCATTTGCTCTGTAACTCTCTATTTTTATTAATGGATGGTTCGCTTTTTTCTGTGGGTAAAAAATAATAATAATAATAATAATACTATCAACGTTATTTCAAGTAATTGGAATAACAATGTAATCCATATTATTAGTATGATGATTTCAAATAGAATCTGTACATCTATGATTTTTGAATTAGGTTGGCAAAACAAAGATTTTATGAGTGATAATTGCAAAGAATGGGTTCAGCCTGCAATTGAAAGCTCCACTAATATGTTTCAAATTTTTAAATGGGAACTTTTAATGGCAGTACAGAGGTCATCCACGATTAGAAATGTCTTTAAAGATCCTTTCCTAGATATCGAGATCAGTCCTTTATCTTTCCTTACCAAGTGGGGAAAAGAATTGGCTAGGTACACACCTCAGCAACAGGGTCTCCACCAAATAAAGACGAATACGGAACAAGGAGAGTCATCAAGAACATCATCATGAAGGACAATAATTTTAGATAAAAATGCGAAGGGAAAAGGAAAAGCAAAAGAATCTACTTTACAAGACGGACAACCAGATGCCCAAGACCCAACAGATATCGATTGGGACGAAGAGCATTCTAAGATAATGGAACATCACTACTAAAAGATGCTCGACGAGTCCAGACCGATACATGATTCTTCAGAAGAATTTGATTTTGATAATGGCTATGATTCAGGTAGAAGTCCAATGGGACCTTGGTAGAATCTTTTGTACATATGTACTAGAAAAGTTGAGTAGACACCATCGGTGAAAATATGCCGAAAGAACCCTCAATTATTTCTATTTTTTTCATGATAGTTTAGAAGAATAGGAGCGAGGATTTCTATATAAGAAGAGATATGCAGATGTTCAAGACATCGCTTGACAGAGAACTCTGATATCTCACGTTGTAATAAGCCTTATGTATTTTGCTTATTTTTATTAATATTGAAGCCTACTGGGCCGCCTGTCTAAGGACAGTTTCTGTCATCCAAAAGAACTTGGAACTGTAAGGCGGAGGCATTTGAAGACCCGTGGAGAGAGGTCATAGTTGCGCGCGCATGTTCGGTTCAGGAGAAGTAACCCGCTTCAAATTTGTTGTTTAATAGTCTTTGAATTTGATTAGAAGTAAGTTCTAATACCAAGGTTTTCTATTGTTGCGTTGTGCTTGCTTTGCTTAGCCTTCAGTTAAGTTGTCCCATAATTTATGCTCAGTTTAGTAAAGCTTGCTACAATGTTGCTATAATGCCGCGCGCTCCACGCGCTATCATGCCATCTCTTCATTTGTCTATGAGACAAGGAGTGCGACAAATTACTGTATAACACCTTGCTTCCTTCCTTCCCTTTTTCTTGATTTTCCTTCCTTGCTCCAAAGCGAGAGTGCTACAAAAAAACTCTAAGTGTCCAAGAGTGAGAGAGAGAGAGAGAATAATGAAAGAGATCCAAAATTGAACTGACAAAAAGTCACAAATTGATCCTCGGAATATTTTTTATCAATGAGGCCTCGATTTTCTTCATTTTCCTCCTCACATGCAACCTGTGACCTTTCACCTTACTTTTCTCCTATTTTTCTTTAATTTTTATAAATAAATGTACCAAAAATGTCTTTTTCCTTTGCTATTTTCCTTTAGCCATAAACACATCCAATGATTCCCACAAGGATATCTTTGCCCAACATTCAGCTTGGAATAAGTGTCCCTTAACTGTGGTCTTATTTTTCCTTTATTAACTTTTATTACATGGAATTTTCACCAGGGTTGTTACAATGACATGGATGGATTAAGAGAGGACATAAATAGATTCAAAGCATAAATAAAAGGTTTGAGTTTTGGTTTAAAAATAGACGTGGAAGCAATGATGAATGTCAAGATGGAAGGGTTAAAAAAGTTGATGCAAGAAATACTTCCCAGCGGTAACAAGGTAATCCATGAAAATCATGATGAGAACAAAAAGAATATGAATTATGATCTTAGAGACTCCAATGTCAGGTTTAAGACCCACTACATTCCAAAGATCGATATGAAGAATTTTGATGGCAAGGATCTGGTAACATGGATACTACAAATGGAGCAATATTTGATCTCCATGATGCACAACACACAGAAAAGGTACGCATTACATATTTATATTTAGAACCCAATCAATTTGTATGATATCAATGGATTTGTTCTCATAAACTACTTTTCACGATGTTAATTTTTACGAAGGAAATGATAGCATATTATGATGATACAAAGAAGAACATCTTCTTTAGCTAATTGGTAAATATCAAACAAAAGGGTTCAATGGTAGAGTGCATTGAGAACTTCCAAAAATTGAATATTAAGGTAATTTATATTCCAAAGGAGAATATGATTGATGCATTCATAGGGACTTTAAAGGATAACATCCAACATGAGGTTCGCCTTTGGGAACCCGATTCATTGGAGAAGGCATTCAAGATAGAAAGGAAAGTTGAAAGAAAAATTATTGCAACAAAGAAGTCTACTACTCACAACTATAAAGATGGAAGTGTTACTCCTCCTAGCCTTCCACAACCTACAAGGTTGACACCACAATAATTGGACCAAAAAAGAGAAAAAGGGATTTGTTATAGTTGTGATAGAAAATACACTAAAGGGCTTAAGTGTTCTAGGAAGATGTTATTTTACGTAGATTGTGAAGACGAGGAAGAAAATGAACAAGAAACGTCAAAAGAGGAGGATATACACCAGGAACCAACTCCAGAGAAAGAGGAAATGAATTTGACCATATCTTGTAATGCATTGACAGGAATCACCACTCCTCAAACTCTTAAGATAAAAGGATATATCAAGAAAAAAAAAGTAATAGTGTTGATTGATTCGGGTAGTACCCATAATTTTATTCATTGTAAGATAGTCAAGGAATTGAATTGCTTTTCATATCCAGCATCAGAGTGTCAAATGATGGTTGCAAATAGAAGAACTATAAATTTATTTGGAAAGTGCCATAATATCAAACTAACCATGGGGGAATATGTATTGAATAATCCAATGTTTTCATTCCAATGGTTGGTGTTGATATTGTACTAGGAGTCCAATGGTTACAATCATTGGAGACGATAGTTTTTAATTTTCAAGAACTTTTCTTAAAATTCGATTCCAATGGTTACAATCATTGGGGACGATAGCTTTTAATTTTCAAGAACTTTTCTTAAAATTATTTTGGGAATGAAAGGAATTTGAATTAAGGGGTATCAATTAGCTCTAATGGCATGACAAATCTTCTGAAGAAAGAACGGAGATTAATAGCACAATTATGTTCACTAGAGATTCAAACATCGAAATCATTTATTTCTCCATATCTTCAAAAAGTCTTGAACAATCATTCCAAGGTATTTGAGACTCCCAAAGGCCTCCCACCTATTCATGATCATGGTCATTCTATTCATTTGATTCAAGGATGTGTCCCTTAAACATCAAGCTTACATGTATCCATATGCCCAAAAGAGTGAAATTGAACATACGGTTGCAGAAATTCTAGAGGTTGGTATAATTCAACCTAGTCAAAGTTATTTCTCTGCTCTAGTAGTATTGGTGCACAAGAAGTATGGATCATGGCGTATGTGTCTAGATTATAGGGAGCTCAACAAGCTCACTATTAAAGATAAATTTCTCTTTCCTGTCATTGATGAATTGTTAATGAATGAATTACGTGGAGTAATTTAATTCACCAAGTTCGAATATCTCGTTTGACAGTTACATGAGAATGTTCTCCCTCTGAATGGGAAGCCTTTTCATTCATAGATATCAACTTGAGAGATTAGGATTTGTTCTTCAAGGTCTGAGCTCTTGTTACTTTCAAGTGCCACTCTTAATTGTGGGAAGGTTTAAAATCCTTCTTAATTTTGATATAGATGACTTGGTCCTTACATTCATCTGTTGTATCTGATGACCCCAGGACAAGAGCAACAATAGAAAAATAAATAAACATAATGAAAGCGTACATGGTGATGAGGTAGGACTATCATACTTCTTATAGATAGGAGAGTGGTTTCTTCATTGCCTTACACCAACTCCCTCTTAGAGCATATTCTTCTTGCAATATTCTACAACTTGATGATCCTCAAGAAGGATATCATGTCCTTATTCAAGAAGTTAGTGAAAGATGTATTCAAATATTTATGCAGGAAGAGTGAATAGTAATCTAAAACAATAAATCTAAGAAAGAGTAGTGTCATAAATAAATAACATAAGACTTGAAGGTACTTATCTTTCATGAAGTTATTAGTTGCCTCCATGAGTTACCATTGTCCATGAATCATATGTCAACGGTAGAAGAGATGCATCTTCTTGAACACCACATGTATTCTCATTCCAAATCCTTCATCAGCGTCCAAGCTCAAATATTGATGACCATTGAATCTTGCACCATATCCTTCTCTTAGGGTTTTTCTGAATCTATCCAAAATTACTTCTTTTTGATCATATGAAGAAATTTTGAATCATACTAAGCCCTTGCCAAATCAAGGCTACTCCAGGGGGTTTTCTTTCAAACCCTAACCTCTATTGTATGAATTAGGGTTTCCTTCAAACCCTATCATTCTTTTAAGTTTCTACGACCTTCATCCATTTCCAAGGAAAATTTTAGGGGCAAAATTTCGCAAATAGGCTATTTTTTGGACATTTTTTGGAAAAAAATATTTGTCAATTTCGTTAAAAATTCGCCTACTTTTTCAAAATGTATGATTAATTGAATAATATTTGCCAAAACTTACCAATTTGAATAGTATATTACATGTTTTTTTATCCAATATTCACCTACATTCTATACATATGAATTTTCAAACCAAATAGTTGCCTACAATACTATATATAAAAAAAAAAAATATTAAATTCTTAAAAAATACTCTCTTTAACTCTGCTTTGATTATGAACTTCATCATAGATGCCTTCATAGGGTAGATCTCAATGACCTTTCTTCAACCCAACTCTGATACCAAATTAATTTCTAAGGCTTGATTGTTCTCTGCTAAAGATAATTGCATTTTCAAACTTATTTAACATTTCATATAACATTCACCACAACATTATTTCATCATTATAAACAATTATGTAAAGAGAACAATAACATCAACAATGCAGTGAAACGTTAAAGAATAATAAAAGAAAATCATACATGATAGAGACACCGAGATTTAGGTGAAAGACCAGGGAAAAACCCCACAAGGGGGAAAAACCCCACAAAATTTTTCTTCTATTAGATATTCTTCAAATGTTGAAGTGAAATACAAAGTACAATGAGAATGAGATTCAACAATTACATTAGACTTCCAAGAGCCAACCCAAGTCAGTTCACAACTTCATTTGTGAACTAAAAGATATGACCTCTAGAGAGTTGTTGCCATATCACTGTCTCGTGTCGTCATCAATGATATATTGCCATCAAAGGTGATGTCCTATAGAGTATTGCCTCACCGCTATAAAGTTCACTGACTCGCTGTCAATACACCAAGGTCGTTATTATGTATAGTAAGAGCAAAGAGCATGGTCACCGTCATCATAGATCTTGTTGTCATTATTACAGTCACTGTCACATGTATCATAAGAGTCATTGTCATCATGTAACATAAGCTAGGTCATCGTTATCGTGTCAAGGTCAATCTCATCATTGTCATGCACAACATTGTCATACTGCCACTCATCTCTATCACAAGAATATGCCATGTATCATTGTCATAGAAGGACATCCATTTCATACCATTGCTATATAAGAATTATCAGTCATAGGTACTCATCACTATCATATAACATTAGGTCACAAAAGATCACTGTCATCATATACCAAGGGTATAGGTCATACATTTCACTACCCATCAAGAGAATAAGGTCATTGTCTCTATGTTATACAAATCATTGTATGATATAATATCATTCATGCTACCACATAACATCATCATATATCTAGGGTAACATAAATCATTGTATGTTATAATATCATTCATGCTACCACATAACATCATCATATATCTAGGGATAGAATACCAAGAGATCATAACGAGGGAAAATTGAGTTGCATAAATTGAACCGCAGAGATAAAAGAGTTATAGAGAAATATTCGTGTCACGGAGAGGTTGTCTAGTCTATGTAATATATCAACAAGCCACAAAAATCCACAAGAATACAATATGAACCGCTGGATATACAAACAACCCATAGTGAATTATGATAATGGGGCCGAGTTTTAAATTTTTATTTATAGCCTTTCTAAAATTCAAATGAGAACAAATGGAGTCGAGCCGACTTTAGAAATTGGAGAGAAATCCTTTAACTCAAATTTTGCTCATAATATTTAAATATATCATATTTTAATACTTTAATAATGGTTAGCCCACACATTAATAATAATTTCCCTTGTATAGTCCACAGGATCTTGGATAGACAATGATTGGGTGCTCTCTTAAGGCACTCCTTGATGTGAAGTCACCGATTCAATTCCCCAACCCGATCAAAGTGATATATTGGATATGATAAAGATGTAGTCCTACCAAATTTACAATATATATATATATTATTCCCTTGTACCATTTGAATTCTTCTTTAAAACAATAGAAAGGTTTCTATTGGGATTTAAAGTTTCCCTTTAAAAAAACCCCAAAGCTACCCAAATTTCAACATTACTTAAACTCCTTTCAAAAACCACATTTCTTTCATCAGTCCCACTTTCAAAAACCACATTTCTTTCATGAGTCCCATTTGACATCAGCAGCATAACTGTGCGAAATAAGCACATTAGGCCCTAGTGCAAAACGCTTTTCGGCAACTAGTTCTCCAAACTCTATATTGCTATGGATTCGCCGAGCACCGAACAATGATCCCAATACACAAATATCAGATTCTAGTGGCATCTTGTTGTCAAGGCTTTTCTGCCTCCTCCATATGTCCAGCACAGCCAAGTAGATGAACCATGCAAAGTATGGTGCTCCATGTAAGCAGTGATGTGATAATAACGAACAATGCACTAAAAGTATTGTCGAACCTCATCCACCAGTCCTGCACGGCTGCTTGCTGAAAGGACAGCACGCTTCATGCCAGACTCTTGCTTTTTAAATTGAAGAATGTAAGGATTCATCACCATGCCCATGAATGGCATATATACTTCAATATTAGTCACCGGATATGGCAATTTTTTTTCAAAAAAATCTTGAATCTTTATTTGTGTGTTAAAAGAAAGGTTAAGATCTTTTTTCCAATTAGAAAATATAAAAAACAAAACCATGTATTCAGTCTTGACGTTTAGTTTGACATAGGTTAAATTTGAAGCAAACATTTATTTGTATTCGTTTTTTCTTAATTTCATGGTGAATTTGACCAAATTATTTAGCACGAGAGAACTTTTCTCAGCAGAAATTTCTTGAATTTCATGTACCCCAAATATGAACACCAAATATGAACACAAACAAGGACAAGGTGACTTAGCCTGCAGTCATTGAATTCCATGATACTGCATTTCTTTGAGACATTTTATTGAACACTCTGTGCGCATACTCTAGGCTCCCACATTTAACATACATGTCTACAAGTGCGCTTCCGACCACGACATCTGCCTCTAATCTGTTCCTAATTATGTATCCATGGATTTCCTTGCCGTGCCCCAGTGATGATAAATTGCCACAAGCTAGAAGAACACTTGCAACTGTGACCAAGTTCGGTTTCAGCCAATTCAACTGCATTTCCCGCAAGAATTTCAGTGCCAAATATCCCAAACCACGTTCTGCACACACTCCTATCACCAAATTCCACGATATAACAGTCGCTTCCATTCCTGCCAGTTGCATTCGCCAAAAGACCTCCAACGCTTTCTTGACCCCGTCCTCCCACGGTTGTTGGGAAAAACCTGCAATTACCGCATTCCACGACGTCACATTCGGCTTCACGCCTTCCGAATCCATTCGACCCAGCATCTGCAGTGCCTTATCCGCCTGGCCATTCTGTGCATATCCTGCAATCATAGCATTCCATGACACCATATCTCTCTGAGGGATTTCGTCAAACACTTGGCGTGCAACCTCCAAATTCCCACATTTCGAGTACATATCCACAAGAGCATTATACACAAAAATATCTGATTTAATACCCGTCCTAACAATGTACTCATGAATTTCCCTGCCCTTTTTCAAATCTGAAATCCCTGCACATGCCTTGAGAACACTGGGGATTACAAATCCATCAGGCCTAAAACCCAATTGCCTCATTTCATCAAACAGTTTCAGGGCTTCCTCAAACTGTCCATCCCCAGCATAAATCCCAATCATCACAGTCCATAACAGAACATTCTTCTTCCTCCTCCTGTTAAAAACCAATCTGGCATCATTCAGGCAACAGCACCTTGCATACATTATGACAAGCTTGATATCCAAATAACAATTTTGCTTTGAACCTCCCAGCTTTAGCATGTGGGCGTGGACTTGCTTACCTTCTGTGAGAGAACCCATGTTGGCACAGGTTTGCAAAAGGCATGCAAAGATATCTGAGTCCTCCCAAATATCCAAGGTTCCCATGATGGCATTAAAGAGCTCCAGGCCTTCCTTCAATCTATCTTCTCTGCAGAGTGTAAGGAGTTTGTTGGCATTCCCATGTTGGGATTTCCAGCCCACGTTATGGGATTTTCTTAATGTTGGGACACTGGGCACTTGGCCGATCCTGTTGACAGTTGTATGGCTTGGTAGCTTGTCCTGGAGACTGTTAAGGTGTTGTGGAAAGTATTCAATCCATGCTGGGGATGCCATTGTAAAGTTTCCTAACATTTCATATCGAGGATTTAATGTGTCATGCATTTACAGTTAATATAAAGGATTTATTATACCCTCTCTAAATAAATTAAATATATATATATTAAAGTCAGCATATTCCATCTTAATTAAAAACCTCCAAGTTAAACTTACGTGTAAACTTTGTGAAATTTAAATCCTTTCACTTAAGTTGATTCATTTAAAATGAATTTGTTAGTGTTTTCTTTGTTCATGTTAATTTAGTAATTTTATGTTGCATTGATTGATATAAACTGGACTATTTTCAAGATTATATGTTACATGTTAATTTTTTCCAAAGGGTGGAAAGAGGAATTATTGTATTTTTTAACCCGAATCATTTTAAAGAGGTTAATTAAATATTTTATTTGGTTTTTTTAATTAGGATGGGGAGATTTTTATATTAATTAAAAATTATAGTATAATTTAAATTGGAAGTATGTCAATAATTTATTTCCAAGAATTGAAATAAAATTAGAATAGAAAATGTTCATTGTTTTACATCTATGGTAGGGTTAGATTCTATTGCATACATTACTTCTTAGTGTATTTTAGATTTGTAGGTTATGCATTGAACTCCTAAAAAATTAACTATTTTGAAAAACATATAAAATTAACAACAAATATGATAGTCAGTTGCCTTCACAAGTATTACTTTGGTTGAGTGTAAGTTTAGATTGACCTTGTCCACATTCTCTAGTAGTTGATGTACTATTTCATCTTCTCTTGGCCCCTTATAACTGGAATTGATTAAACTAGGTTGGATGCTCCAAGTTGCTTTGCTTTAGTCAAAGTAATGACAATGTTGTAGACTCATGTTGCACTCAACTTCTAGTACTATAATTTTCCTTTTCATTTCAATTAAAGGTACCCATAATTGAAGCGAACTGAGTGGTAAGATGTGATCATGACCCTGATTTTTTGTTGTATTTAATTGTATTGATCTCGTGTTCTCTTGTATCGCATCCTCGTGTCTTCTTAATGCCCCACAAATTTTCTGCAACTCCCTATAGTCCTATTGAAGCCTCGAAAATCGTTACTTCAACATGGGGGAAAACCACCCGGTCGAGACCTTGGTTGGCAGCTCCTTTTCCATTTGGAGTAGTGACTCCGACTGGGGATAATGGGACTAGTTTTCCAATCTATTTAACGAGTGTGCTAATGGGGTGATAAGTGATGTTTTGGAGTAATGTTTAAGCTAGAAGCAATCTTATCTAAACTAATAATCACATGCATTTTATACTAATTTAGACACTATCTAATTATAACTATGCCCGAGAGTAAATTAATGTATGTGATCTACAATAATGTCTGAAAGCAACTGATAATAAAGATCATTCAATTGCGATGAGAAATGAATTCGTTTTAACAACAATCGTTTTGTATAAAAAGTTAGCTGAAACGATTGTGAAAGATATATCGCATAAGCAATTATTCATGTATTCAACATAAAATATAGATCATCATCATATAGAAGTGCAATAATGGAAACCAAGAATCAGACTTTCATACATAAATAACTTGAAAAGAAATCATTGCTTGATACATAAGTAAAAAGAATTACGATATACAAGTACCATTTATAATACGTCCTAGTCATGTGCTTCAGCAATATTGATCTACTTTCAGTCCATTCAACACCATATAACAGTACAAAAGTGCAATTTCAGTAGAAGATGCTAAATCAAATAAAAATAAATATTGTTCCATTAACTTCACCAAAACTTCCTCAAAGGGATAGAAGTGCATGTTTTGAAGATTGTTTCTGAAAAAATTTATGGACTTCTCTCTAAATGCATGAGAGGGGTTTAAATACTTAAGCTATAAAACTAAAAACAGATTATTATAAAAATAGTTGAGGAGGTTTAAACGACCTACCTCAAATTATGCAAAAATAAAATCAAAATAGAAATGAACATGGTGACTAGCTATCCTGCATTTGATCCTTTAGATCGTAAATGTCCATCATGGGCTTGAGTTGTGTTGGTTGGCCGACTTCAGCTTTTAACTGTCCAGTGAATATGACATCGGTCAGTGCTGGAACCATTTTCTCCGTAGAAATGATTAGGCATCGCAGGGCCATCCAGTGGCTATGAGGTTTTACCAAATGTCGCCAATATGCTTCCCAGTTTAACCTGGTCGTTTGCCTTATTACTTTTGATTTTTCTTTTGTTGCATGTTTCCACTGTAGTTCAAGTTGTTTCGCATTAGGAAGAAAACTTGGAATGGATTATGCCACAAGGTTGGTGCTATGTAAATTTTCATTGACATTTTCTATGACACTGTTTATTCTTGCTATTGCATCTATTGTTTTCTTTTCTACCTCTTTAAGCCGAGAATCCCAGTTTGCAAATAATATTTCTTTATGTGACTCTTCTAGTTTAGGTAAGTCGGCTTTTCTCCCATCTTTTGTATTCTGCCAGGTGATGAAGTTAGAGACCTTTTTAAATATTTCATCATATTCAAGTCTCATTTCCACAACTTGACTTGTTAATTTGTCGATTGTTTCGCAATAAGAGTTCCATTGGGAAATCTTTTGGCATAATAGTTCTTTTTGGTGCATCAGTTGGGAGTTGAGGCCAAGTGCTTCGATAACAAAATGATCAATTTTTTGATCATCTTTGTGTAGATCAGTTATTCCTTGTATTTATGCTTCCTTCTCTGCTAAGCTGGTTTGATGTTCTACTTACGTATGCTCGAATTCCCACTGTAGCTTAGCTAACTGTATCTCTGTCTACTGGTCAGATTTTGCTTGTTGTAATTGTTGTTCAAGCGACAAAATTTTATCTTCTTTTATTTTAAGCAACATTTTCACCTCTATTTTGTGAAGTCATTCGGTCAAAAAACATTCACGGGCTACTGCAGAAAGGTTTGCAAATGACTGTCATGAAAAGAGTTCTTCCCAGTCTTCACACTTCATAAAATTAAAACAATAAGGCTCATACACAATTCTCAAAATTCAAAGTGTTTCCCTTCAGGCCGACATGCCATATTTACAAAGGTTTTCAAATTCAAATCTAACCATCCCTCCATTTTCTAATCATAAATGTGTCTTTGGTGGCAAATCCCCAAATATTTTTGCCATAAATGGCACCTACCCACTCCTCTTAACGTATTTTTTTCCATCAAATCATGAATACTAACTCCAACGGCTACTTTTGGACCCCTTCTGTGTGGTACCTTCCCCTGCGGTGCAACACATCTAGCGCAGCTTCACTTGTCACACTCCTTTCTTCCATCACGTAGCCTCCTTAATATATTTTATTCCTCTTCGAGAAGCGTAGTTTATAGTCTCACAAACCCTTGTAGCTGCTTGGATTACTAAGGTTGTTCTGCTACCATGTAATCATTGCGCAGGGGCAGGATCCCCTATATACAACTTCAACTTGTTGCCATTCACTCTTCCAGGGAATGGCTCCCCATTCGGCTTTGCGAGTTGAATTGCACCACCATCCGTGATCTCCTTAACAACATATGGCCCCAACCAGTTCATTTGAAATTTCCCTATAAATTGTGTAAACTTGTTGTCATATAGCAGCACTAAATCATCCACCTTGAAAGTGTGCAGCTTAATATGCCTATCATGCCATGATTTCTCCCATTCCTATTGCACTTGCTGGTGAAATCCTGCAAGAAAGTGGTCTTCTTCTAACTCCATCATATGTGTGAGCCATTCCTCCATGGTCTCGCGATCCTCCATCTTTGTCAAAGTTACAATACATAGACTTGGCACAATATACTCCATAGGCATCACCGCTTCAATTCCGTAGACCAACCTAAATGGTGTTTGGCCTGTCAACCTCTTGCAAGTCATCCTATATGCCCATAATACTGTTGGTACATGCATATCTCAGTCATTCCTTTGTGCATTCTAGACCTTTTTCAACACAATCTCTAAGATTTTGTTAAATGATTCTACTGTTCCATTTGCCTATGGGTGATAGGGCATACTCTTTTGATGATACACCTGAAATTTTTCAAGAATCACGCTAATAATTTCATTCAAGAAGTGTGTACCCCTATCGCTCATCAATATGTTAGGGCATTCAAATAATGTGAAGACATATTCAAACAAAAACTTCGCAGTGGTGGCAGTGGTACAATCCTTCACTAGTTGTGCTTCCACCCATCTGGTTAAATACTTTGTGACAATAATGATATACCGTGCACCCGTCTTCTTTCTTGGTGGTTGTATTGGACCTATGAAATCAATGGCCCATTTATCAAATACTAGCAACAAAACCTGAGGATTTAAAGGCAATTCATCTCTTTGCTAAGGATTTCTCGTCCTTTGGCAAGCATCGCACGCCTTGCATTACGCCTTAGAATCCTTATGTAATGTCAGCCACCATAACCTAGCATGCAGAATCTTTTGTGCAATCGCTTTTCCTGTGTAGTGTCCTCCCGTTGCTCCTCCATGTGCTTCGGTGAGGATACTAGCACGTTCAAATTATGGAAGATATCTTCGCAGTATTTCATTTGTTCCCATCTTATACTAGTGACATGAAATCACTGAAAAATCTACAGAGCAAACTACTAATTCCTTCTTCTGCTGACTAGAATATCCTTCTGGAGATGTACCCATTGTTAAAAATTGAATGATATCAGCAAAATGGTTATCCATGACATGCACCACAAAGATCTACGCATTCGGCAGTCCTTCCTCCAAACTATTTGGTTCTTTGCCCATTTAAATCCTTGACAAGTAGTCAAGTCCTGCATTCAGCTTTCCAGGCTTCACAATCACTTGAAAGTCATATTATTGAAACAAAAATAACCATCAGTAGATCCCCCCCCCCCCCCCCCCAACACAAGCTTATTCACCAGGTACTTCAACGCAGAGTGATCTGTATACTTTTCAAAGTGTGCACCCAAAAAATAGTGCCGAAACTTTTGCAATGCGTAGACCATCACTAGTCTTTCACACTCTGTAGTGGAATAATTTTTATAAACCTTTGATAACTTTCAACTGGTGAAGGCTATCAGATGATCAATTGCTCCTTCTCCTGCTTGTGTTAATACTACACCTAGCGCAATGCAAGAGGCATTGACATGCACATGGAACTCTTTCTTCTAGTTTGGAAACACCAAAATGGGCACAGTCACCATCATTTCCTCCAATACATTCAAAATGCACTAACATTCTTAATCCCAACAAAACATCGCATCTTTCTTCAATAATTTTTCCATGCCACAGTTATCTAAGCATATGACTTGATAAACTTTTGATAATACCCAGTGTGCCCTAACGCATAGCATTCCTAGGGGCTTCCAAATTCAAAATCACAATGATCTTTGCAAGGTCCACCATCAATCCTTGATTACATACTACATGTTCAAGAAATATTCCAAAGTGCACACAGAATATGTACTTCTTCAAATTCGGTGCGATCTGATTCCTTCGACATGTATCCATCATAAGGCGAAGACTCGCAACATGGTGCTTCACCAACCCAAACATATTCCAATCATCAAAATAAACCTCCAAAAATTTATGAATAAATTCCTTAAATGTCACAATTACTACTAGGGAGAAGATTGTAGGTGTGTTCTTCAATCTAAATGGAATTATTGTATATTGAAAGCAACCCCACTCTATCGTGAAGATTGTCTTGCTTTGATCTTCCAGCGCGATATTTATTTGATGATATCCTGAAAAGATATCACTAAATGAATAAGCCTTATGTCCTCCAACATTCTCTAATACTTCATCTATAAATGGTGTTGGAAACAGATCATGCACACATGTTGTTGGCTTGTTGGGGCCTAACCCAAGTTCAGAGGTGATTTAGCCAAACAAATCCCAATACTACTGGCCCTTTCAGAAACAGTCCATGGAGCACGGACTAAGGTATCACCCTAAGTAGTATGGGAGGGTGCTAGAACCATGTTCCAGCACCCAGGGGATGTCTGAAGGGTTCCAAGTGGTCTATGATTTGACCCTGCGTGCACGTTGCTACCCACACTTATCAGTACTTCGCAACCGGTGATGTTGCCCTAGCAGCCCTACTTGGGGGCCAAATAGTGTTATTACCCAAATCCTTACTAGTAACCCTATATTAGTTGATTAACTTAGCTATCTGTATGCTTTCATTTATACTTACCAATATTCACCATTCATACAACAACGCGCAATAAATAAACAGTATAATTGCAATTGATATAAAAAATGTAATAACATAATAACAGATACACGGAATTCAGATAAACTTCTCTTTATTATTCTTCTTCCTTGGTTATAGACTCGACTTCGCCCTGTGCACTCAACTGTAGGGGTCCGTGCACTTAGCTGCGGACTCTACTAGGCCTTTAGACACTCAACTACAAAGCCTCTTCCTACCACTAAGACCCAAGATACTAGACTCTTGCTCTATGCTTGCTATCCTTTTGACTCCATCCATTGGTTTTTTCACTACTTTATAACTTAGAGCCTCGCTCTATTTATATAATGGGCTGACACTACATTGAAAACTTAGGGCGAACAACCCTGTGACTCGAACATACAATTCGCACTCCACGCCTACAATTCATGGAGTTTTTACAATAATATTACTCAAAACTTGGGATTTGAGCCCCAAACCATGCTGTGGGGGGATTCCATGCCCAACACATGCATAGTTTAGCTTTCTTAGATCTACGCATATCTTGATTTCATCTTTCTATTTCTTCTCTTGGAAAACCATTGGTCTTACCCAATTGGATTCCTCTACTGGTTCAATAATATCGGCATCCATCATCTTATCAAGCTCTTGGTGCACCTTTTCTTTATACTTTGGATTGAGATGATAAGGTCTCTGCTTAATGGGATTTTCATCTAGTTTCAATGTAATCTTCATAACACCCAAACCTCCAACAATCCCCTTCAGAGCCACAAATTTGTTGGGAATAGATCCTGGTATTAGTGTAGTAGTTTAGCCACCTTATCGACTGTATCTTCATCCTAATAGTCTCCTATCTTCGTGAACTCTCTCTCCTCCAAATCCAATATTTACCTGTCTAGTTTTAAAATGCTCTGATATATCTGGGTTTTCTACTTTCGGTCCTTCAACTTCACATTGTCCTTTTGTCTCTATAATGTTAATATTTTGTGGGTCTTCTTCTTCTTCAACTATCACATTGTAAGATTCTAGCACATGGTAAGAATATGTACTCCAATCCAGCTGAGCCCATTTGACCGACTCCTTTAGCGTTCTGAATATAGTTGCTTTTATCTCCTAGAGTGCTTCATCAATGCACTCAAACCCATCCTCAAAGTTGAAATTCAATAAGAAAATATCTCTTAAGATGTCCCATTCAGCCATCCCATGGCGAATCTCCATTTCCAAATACCAGTTCATTGGAATTTTATCTAAGGTATAACAAAAAAATGTGCACCCATTCTGATTGTGGTTATGCTCCCCAGGACTTAGTCCATCATGCCAAATGATCACGCTGATCATCCTTCCCACTGTAATTTTTTTCATCCAAGTATTAGCATACCCAAACCTTATCCTCGTCATTCTTTTGTATTCCTTCCATCCAATGAATCTCTCCTTGGGTGTACCCCACCAACGAGCAGGCATAGCGCACGGTGCCAACTCCAATGCTTGGAAGTAATGTTCTTCGAGTACTTCTTGTTCAAATTCATCTAAAAATAGATCCACATCAGTCAAACCATCATAATGTGGAAGCTTCCTTACCTCAGTTGAGACACACCACAATGTCTTAGTCATCATATTGCAATGGGGTGTAGATACTTTATGCAACCAATTCTGCCAGTGTTTAATCTCTTCATCTGAGTCTGAGGTGTAGGAGCTATCCATGGTCCACTCAAATATCCATCAGTCGTAGGATTGATCCAATATTCAGTTCACACTATTATCTTTTATATATGATCCAGATCATCATCACTTTCCACAAGTTCATGAACAGGTTCAATATAATGCACTCTTTCAACAGGGTCTAATGGGACTAGAACCCTGAGCGACTTTTGTTCAAATGTCATTTTCCGCTTATTCAAGTTGATTACTATGTCCATATCAAAATCCCAGTCAATTCCTAGTAGCACAGGGTACGAGTTACTGTCATCCACTATTTCAATGACCTCAAATTTAGCCAATGCGCTTGCGCGCTCAATGTCTATCGTTACACCATATAAGCACCCCCATCAGAATAATATTTTGTTGATTTGTCGTGCATGACTGAATAGGAGACCACTGCATCAAAAGTCTCCCCATCCTTTCCCACGTCTGCTTAGGTAGGATGTTTGTATCAAACCCTAGATCAAAGATTACCTGGTCCATTTCATAGCCTCCATTTTGCGCAGTCAGCCTCAGCTCGCGCCCCATTTGTTTCTTATTCTTACCAATTTTTCTCACAGGGTGTTGTTCAGCAGGGGCATTTTATTTATTTGTGCACTTGTCGATTGACTCTTGCAACACTTCTAATACTTTCTTATCACATAGTAAATTTATATAGGTCTTTAGAAAAGTAGCTAAGATTGAAAGGATCTACTTCTTGTGTTGTACTAGTTTTTGGCGTTTTCTCCTAACTTCCTGAAGTGGAGGGCTCAGTGAAGTTCTTCTTTGCTTCCATGAAGATATCTTTAGCACGATTAAGGTCAAATTCTATTTCTTTCTTAGCATCCTTGTGCACCCACCCATCACCCTCAAGCTACTTTCCCTTATCTGCACTAGTGCCCATATCACTCCTTGTTACTATATTTATGCTTTGATCTTCTTCGCATGGGCTCTTCCCTCATCATTTGGATGTTCTACGTAGGCTACTATGGCTATGCCTTCTTTTATTTCATCTTTTCCATGATGACCAGACATTCTTCTATCACATGTTCAAACTTTCGACAATACTTACATGACAGATGTGTGGGGATTGTGAAATCTCGCACGAAGTGTATTGCTTTTCCATAGTTATAGAAAAGTATCTGGCCATGTCATCGACCAGTTCCACCCTCTCTTCCTTGTCCTCGACCTTGGAATCTTCCACATGCTGCTCCTATGCCCTCATCCTAAGGCTAGATTTCTACGTGCATTCGATAGGTAGGGGTTCTATCCATCATCAACTCATAACTCATACAATTTCATTCGTCGTGACCTACAGATTTACAAAAATTTCAAAACAATTGATGAGGGGTATGTACAAACTTCTGTAGTAAATGGAAATTATAAATTGCATGTTTCCTTGTAACCTAACAGATAGCGCACCATGGTGCATCTCCTGCACTTGGCCCAACATACTCTCTCGGTTCAGGTGAGTAGGCCCTCCCCCAAGAAGATAGTTCTTATAAACTAGGCAATGGTCCTTATCGTGCCCATGGCTTTTGCATTTCAAGCACCACACTTCGGTGCGCACCTCTAATTGGGCTTCCTTTCCTTTCTTCAGGATCTACAACTCCTAGTACAGGATTTCCAGCTGTGAGTGAATCTGTTTCACTTCAAGGTTTATATCCTGTATGGGTGAGGCATCCATCATCATCGCAATTTCTAAGGCTTCTGCTTGCGTTTATATCTTTTATAGTGACAAAGGAACTCTTAAGTGCGACAAGATTGACACTATATACGAGTCGCAATGTTGGGACTCTGTAATCACCATATTGGCTTACCTGATCAGGAATTTCAACCTTTCATGGAAATACCAAGGTGTCTCATCTGCCTTTTGTTGAATCTCTTTAAATTCAGTCACCGAATGCACCTCTGACTTAGGCTTTATAAACTCCTTGTTCAGAGCTTGTTGGGTTTCTTCCAACGTCGCGGTGGGATTATTAGTGCACTACTTAATGTACCATGTCAATGTGCGATCTTGTAAGGTTGTGACGAGTTGTGCTTTATTGATGCTATCATCTGTAATTTGTTGTGTTGTCCATACAGCTCCTGCAAAAAACCAGAAATGTTCAGGATCTTCACTCCCTACCCCTTATAAAAACCAACATCTTCATCACATTCGCCATGTTGAATGGTGGAAGTGGAGGTGGAGGTTGAGGTGAAGGTGTAGGCATATGTGGTGGAGGTGGAGGTGGAGGTGGATGAGGTATCCTCAGGATACTCTACTTAATTAACTGAACTGCAGTTAGTAGTGTAGTCAGTATCGTCCCTTCATCATCACTTGAAGGGGGTTCAATGAGCAGACTATACTCTAATCTTGTTCCTTCATTTCTTCTAAAGAATCTCCCACTTCGTGTAGCTCCAAACATCAAGGTATATTCATAACCCTATTTTCAGATAATGACATTTTAATCCAAGTTTTTAATGATTTTAAATACTTACCTCGTGGTCCCTTAAAGAGCCTATGTTTCGCTTCACTATAGCTGATGTTTCTATCGATTGTGAACTCAGTCACAAAACTTCCAAGTGTGTGATCAATCCAATGATCCATGACCTATGTGATATTACTTCCTGATGCTTCTAGACGTCGCACCAGTTCTGGAGTCCACACTGTAGGGACATCAAGCCTCCACTTCCCTTGACTATCGGCCAATATAGACAACCACTCATGTAGTTCATCAAGGATGAAATAGAAGAACGCTTCAGTCTTGTCTTTGTATAAATATCTCTGCAACCACTTCTCCTTGCACAATTTAGGGCTTCTGTTCTCTTAAGCTGCAAATGCGTTCACTTTTTGGTCAATCCACTTCTCAATCTCTTTCTTTGTAGGAAACCATTTATCACATATCTCTTAGACAAATCCCAATCCCGAAAATGGAACCATTTGTTGGCTTAAGGGGGCCTAACCCAGGTTTAGAGTTGTTCGTGCCCACCAACAAAACCCTAACTATTAGCCCTTTCCGTAACAACCTACATAGTGTAGGTTGCAATCTCACTCAAAGCGGTATTGAGGGATGCTAGAACTAGGTTTATGCATCCATAGATCATGTGATATGTAACCTAAAGCCTTTGTAGCTCTCATCAGCCTTTGCGCGATTTATATCATCCTACGGATCACTATTGAAACCCTATCCAAATGGCTTCTATACCTTCGTGAAGGTCTATGATCAGGATTTCAGACCTAAAAGAAGCAGATTTACAACGTTCACGTAGTAAATAATAACCCTAGATTTGCTTTCACGCATAACTACCTACTTCGAACATTTATCATAAGAGATTTATCTACTAGCTTCGTAAAAGGAGATCATTACTTATTTCATGCATAAATGTTAAAGGTTCAACAAATTTGTGCAAAAGATACTCTTTACTTCACGGAAAACAAATCATTAAGAAATAATGCATAAATTTAAGAGAATTAAGAACAAGACTTAGATGCAATACATTTGGTCCAAAATCTATCTTTAGTAAATTCAATGTTCAAATTACAGACTCTTCCACCCTTCACACCCAACTACAAGGGCTCACATACTCAGCCACAAGCTTGCTAAGGTCTCCACACACTTAGCTGCAGGAGCCTTTCCTTTTCTTCTAAGTACTGGAAAACAAAGCTCTCCCGCCTTAGCACTTGACCTTACACTTGTTCTTCCCCCAAAGATATGATATCTATACTTGCTATGAATCAAATATTTATAGCCTTTCTAATGCAATACCATGGCCCATGGCCTATGGGTGAGTCTCGAAATAGACCTATCACTTACCCATGCAAGGGGATAAAGCCCCTTTTGCTCCTACTTAGCTCCGCACTCCGCTTCCACATCTCACAGTGACTTTACATTCTTTACAAAATTCTATTGAAAATTTGATTAAACTATCCAAAAATTGACCCTATCCCAACACACACACACACACACACAAATATATATAT
>APFE030690379.1:0-22082 GCA_000404065.3 Pinus taeda | reverse complement strand
TGGTTTGTGATGCTGCACTCATGGCCTAGGGCAACCCCTCCTTCCAGACCTGGTCCAAAATCTAAAAAACAATGTTTTATTCCCTGTACGCGACATTTCCCTGAGTTAAACGCGTGTATACGCGGTTCATATATACCCAACCCGCGTATATGTATTAAAACACTTAAAAAAATATAAAACTCCTTATTTTCGAGCGGAGATCGCGGGTTTTACCTGCTGATTACCTGTTAGTGCCCGTGGCCTCAACTGTTCCCAACCAATTCCTAACTAAAAAACTACTTTGGAATTGGTATAAAAAGACACCAAAGGGAAGGCCTAAGGGAGGAGAGAAAATAGAGAAAGGTTATTATACTGAGATTTCCCCCTGATCAGGTCTGAAGACCCTTGTGCCTTCTGCACTTCCCCCATTTGTACAGGAAACCCTTGTTTCCTTGTGATTTGATGTTCATCCCTTAGTTATGACATCTTGGAGTGAGTATTGGAAGGTGATCTACTAGAGGCTTGAGGCGGGACGGATCCAGAAGGAGGTTGAGCTTTGAGCCTGCAGAAGTTGCTCAGGTGATATTGCTCTTTTTCTGTACTATTCTATTTGTCTAATAAAGAAACATGTCTTCTTCCCGATATGCTTCTTTCTTTATGTTAATGATGTTCATGTTTGAATTTCATGTATGAATGGATGTTTAAAGGTTTATAACTAACTCCTTTCTTGTATAACATAAAGAAGATTTTCATGTAAATCTTTGTCCATATACTGCTGCATTCTTTGGAATTGTTGGTTTTGCAGGGCAAAGGAGCGAAAGGGACGTGAAGAAGGGTTTGGACCCTTGAGGAACTACCTGAACGTAGGACCTGAGGTACGTCCTTCTCACCTTAGAAATAGCTTTTTCTAGCATAATGGCTGTGCGTGTGCATGTTTCTTGATTTAGACAACTTTCAGTCTGCTAGGGTTCCACCCAAGAGCCTTAGGGGATAAAATCCCTCAACACTCATAGGATTTATTTCCCAACATTTAGCTTGGAATATGTGTCCCATCAACCATGGTATTATATAATTTTACATGGAAGTTTCACCAGGGCTGTTACAGAACCCTCCTCCTTGGGGGAACACTATCCTCAGTGTTCAATGATGCATATAACCAATAAGACTACTGAAAATAAAACATACTTCCCATGGAGCTTTATAACACAGCACAATGCAGTATTTACAAGGAATGACCTGCTTAGAAGAAAAACATCATGACAACATGACCAACTAACAACCATACCACATACTCCAGCTTTATAACACAACTCATTATGATATTTACAATAACCACATATACACATGCATATTTTCTAAGCCATTAAATAAAGGATATGATGCCTGCATCTGCAACAAGGGAATCCAGAGGCTCACACCTCCACCTTGAAAGTAATACCAGGATTCACCTCCTTCCCGGGAGGTCTAGAATCCACTGGCAAAGTTAAAGCTGCATCTAAATGCTACAATCCCGTGCCACTTGTCCTCTCAGGGAACAGTTATCGGCTCATTGTTCTAGGGCACACTCCCAATGTGCATCTAATTCCATCTGTAAATGCTAATGAAAAAAATAAATATATTTCCTTCGTTCCCTTCTCTGCTACATATTCCCTTGGGAAATCTAGTCAATCCCTTCTGTGCAGTCACTCACCTTCCAAGTTTCTTTGGCACCCCATCCCGAGAAGTCCATTCCTTAGCAAGGCTTCCTTGCATCAAAAGATCAAAAAACCAAGGCATATACCTACCTAAAAACCATCATATTAGTAATAGCATGCTCATGGAAATCAATGGACACTATTGGGTACTAGTTTCCCACAATGGACCTACTCCTAAAGTGTTTTACCAACATACTGTTGCAATTTCCAATTCCTTTTGTTGATGCTGCTAATTCTTGCAGTTGATTTCAACCACCCAACTAGGCATGTTCATGCATTCTTGTTCCAAGCACATAACTTCCATTAGATTTGAAATAAATCGAAATAAATTCACATCATACCTCATTGGTAGCTTTTCAATAAGGTACACTTGCAATTTTGTTCGCTTCCTGCATAAACAAGTCGAACTAATTGTTTGATGAAAACATCATGTATAAACATATCACATATGGTCGGCTCAAAACAAAACCATCATAAATCACATGTAAACATCATAAACTAGAATGATATATCACATATAGTTATCATATACCAGAATCATAAATCACATGCATAGTAAAACTCAAATAATATAACAATATTTATCCTTTAATCGATCCTTACTTCTTCCTTTGTTCTTTCTATACACACATTGGATCAATTTCCGCACTCAACAACACTCAGTACCTTCTCCTCAACTGTGTGCACACACACATAGTGTACATCACACCCTTACAATCCACACATGAAATACAACACCATGCAATATATGCATCCACACCTGACATACAACGCATATAACTACACCTAGTGCACAACACATTACATACACCTACACCCAGTGCATAAAAAATCACAGTACATACTCCTGCGTCTGGTGTACAACACAACAAAACATGTATAGGTACACAATGTACATCACAAGACATACATATGCAGACAACATGAGACACCACAAAATGGATACAAATACACCTGATATACAACATAACTCATATGTCTATACCCAATGTACAACATCACACAATACATGTACCCACACAGAGTGCAACACAATGAACACACATTTGATGATTCCATGACTAAACAAAGCACATAAATAGTACCACATTCCCATAGCATAGCATGTATGACATACACTCAATCCCAGATGCACGCCAGTGCCACATGTACCAAGCACCACCTGCACAACATGTGCACAAAATCTCACGTACATGGCACCACCTACACAACATGTACACAACGCCATATGTACACTATGCCACTGTACAATGTGTACACAATACCACATGTACACAGTACCACACACATGACATGTATGCAACACATGTACACAATACCATGTGCATGACATGTACAGAACAACACCTACACAGAATGCCACTTGTACAACATGTACACAACACCACTTGTACACTCATACACACCACGCCATATGTACATAGCAATGCATATCCAACACGTACATATCACCATCTGTACACAACACCACATATCCCACACACATAGAGCACCATATGCATACAAAACCGCATATCCTTCATGTGCACATTACAATATATACACAACACTGTATAGCCAACATGTACATAGCACCATCTATACCCAGCACTAAATATGAAACATTCATACAACACTATTTGTACTAACACCCTATACATAAGATTGCATAAACAATAGGTACACACACTATATATACACCACACCACATGCACACAACATCAAAAATGCAACATGTACAACATATACAACATATGCACAACAATAGTACAACACACCCAAAACCACATTGATCCTACCGAGCAACCCTACATCAAGTGTCCTATCCATGCTTATCTTAGCATGTCATAGACCACACAGCTTCCTTTTTTCTGATGCCTACCTCTGCATTACCTGTCATAACATAAACATAGGAATAATACAAGTATACAATATCAATTCATATTTGCATGATATTGACCTCATATATTTATCATGACTATTCTTCGACTTGATTCCTCGTGAGACTAGGAACCTCTTCATGTCATTAACATGTGTAAGCAACCATTCCTACACAAGAACGATCCCTGAAAACCTTATCAGACACTGACATTGGTACATACATACATACATACATACATACATACATACATACATATATATATATACATATATATAAACATTAACATAAAATAATCATGTCATGTCAGACAATGACATACATACACACATATATATACATATAAATGTTAGCGTTAATAATCATGATCCATGACGACCCTGTCAGACATGACATACATCCACACCTACATGTATACATATAAACATAATCATAACATAATTAATAGATATGAAGGTCAAGGTTAAGAGAACTCCCTTTATTCATGCACAACATTGAGAACAATTGTTCCCAGCATAGCCAAGGCATCTGATTTCTCAAATCCATTAACTCCACCTTCCCTATTACCTTTCTCATGACTACACTGCCACTATCCATTTACACCAATGGATCAAATATATATAATTGATTGTCACAGTCTTACTTTTTGATGCGCTTACTCATGCACAAATATTCATCTGAATCTCACATTACCTATTGGGTACCACACAGTTCTCCCTGAGCTCCATCAAATTTCCTCTTTCCCGACCAATTCCAAAGACTTAAAACAATAAAAGGCAAGAATGGAAACAACAAGAAGGAGGCCATGAAAACCAAAAGCAATATGATACCGTGACAAAGTGGAATAGCTATGCACCAAATACAATCAAAATAAAAAATCAAGTGCAAGAAAATCACAAAAGACCAAAAGCACAAGGCTAACAACAGACACCATGACTCAATTCCCATGGTTCACAGTGATTCCAAAGGAAATCTCAACTTGAGCCTTCTTCAAGATTTCATGGGAGTCTCTTTTCCATGTAATCCCTTGCATCATACCACCATAAACACACATTTTAGTGCATAGATAAGCATAACAATACACCAGATACCTTACCTTGTTGCGTCAAGCACATTTCTTGCAACTGAAGGCATCCATGCCATCTCTCAAGGGACTCCAATCCTTTAATGGATCCACCTATAACAAAATACTAGCTAATATACCTATCGATTAAATGTTCATGAATCTAGCATATATCCACATAATGTCAGATGAGATCAATGTTAAGAAGAATCCTTGTATGCAAAGAACTCATTTGTTTGGAATTAGGTATTCCAAGCACAGCCAAAGGAATTCTTTCCCAATTCCTTTCTTTTCCATTTTTACCTTGGTGCAATCGAGGCTTACTATGCGTTGTCACGTCACACAATTGTTAGTTATATAAACACATCAACTATTACCTTGTAACATTAATACCAAGCATGTTTCCTGCAACTGCTCACACATGTCAACCACATGTTCCAAACATCAAGACAATCATATTTATCAATTTGAAATCAACCTTTACTAAGACTAACAATCATGTCATAATCCATAGTCACTCATAGTCATTAGACATAATGCTACAGCTATCACCTACTTACACTCAAGTACATATCAACTATCTCAACACATATGTATAAATCAACCATCTTAAAACAAGATAATTTGAACACATACTCATATTATGAAATCCATCAAACATTCAACCAACTTAAAAGAATACCATGTTAAATAAATAAACTAGACAACATAATGAAACAGTCAAGTACCAAATATACGACATAAGAAAACTCATACCTTAATATATCTCAGGGGAGGAAATTCTTGTTTATGTAATCAATCTAGTTAGCATGATATAACTTCATTAGATATTAAATCAAACATAAATAAATCATTATACCCAAAATAGTCACTAGCTAACATGTTTACTTCGTAACTCATACACAATTATCATTTATGCATAGCAGTCACATATGTACAATCGGTCTAGATTAGTAAAATGCAATGCAACACAATAAGTTGACTCATACCTCAATGTCGTAACCATAACCAGGGAAAATTTTAAGAACCACCCTAAATTTATATGTATAATAAATGGGTGAATCCCCATGATACATAGGAAACACAGGAGGCATTTTTATCAATAATATAATATGTATATATAATTTTTTTGGCGAGTCTCTCACCAGATTATATTATCTTGTAAAGGCATGGAAAATCTTTCATTGAATTAAAAAATCTTGTAAGATCTTGGCAAATCTTTCACTGAATAATAAAACATTGTGAAGTCTTGGTGAATGTTTTGTTAAATTATGAAACCATATGATAATAAGAAAACATATTCATTAAACTATAATATACTAACATACTTGTTTGGAAAAAAGAAACATAATTTTCTTTTCCTACAAACAATGTTCCAAGTTTCAGTGGCCATGTTTGTTAAGGTTCTTACAATACACTCTTTCATATCCTTCTATTAGTTTTGATAATATTCCACAACAAAGTTCTTACACGTGTTGATATTGACAACAAGTTTTGTCAAGGTAGGAGAGATTAATCTTTTCTCTACAACTTTTGTCAAGCTACCACTTTTTTCAAGTTATCAAATTTCTTTCTTATTCCATAGACTCCAACTGTGAGATAAAAAAAACACATCAAGTTTGTTTACCCCAACACACCAATAAGTAGCAAGCCCCAACTATATTATATAAGAAAGTATTAGGTATCCCAAAGGCTTGAAGAGGATCTAATTGAAAGAAGTGACCATTGTGAGAAGCCTTCCAATCAATATATGAATATATAAATGTAGATTTATTATTAGTTTAATTGGAAATCTTGAATTAAATAATAAAATTTAATTACGTCTCTCTCAATTTAATTGCTTATTAGCATAATTTACTACCCTCATACGTCTCCCATTTTTTAACAACATTGTAACATGTAGATTAATTTCCTTTTTGGTGAACAATCTCCACCTTTTAGGAAAATATGGTGCAATGGCTCCAACCCCTACAAATCATTAGGACAAACTAAGAATAGCATAGAAGATGAAAGGTTGTACAAACCAACTTATTTTTCGAACAACTAATCCAACATCAGTACCTGGTTGTACAAACCAACTTATTTTTCAAACAGCTAATCTAACATCAATACCTAAACTTTTTCATGAAGATATCATATTGAGAATGTTTGAAAAATGGTGAGAAATCTTTTGCGAGGGTGATGCGGAAAGAGTGATAAGGTTTCATTGTTTTGAATTTTTTTTGTTAAATCAGAAAAAGTTAAAAACCAATATTAATGGAGATATTGGTATTTTTTACTAATTTTTGTGAAGTGACTATATAATTTCCTAAGTCTATTTAATATCTTCATTATCATAAAAACCAACCTATATCCATCTTAACTCCACATCTACCACTCTTAGGGGGATGAAATCTACTTATCCCTCTGAGCACTTGGTAGACCCAGAATTAAGATGGATCTAAAATGATAAAATTTCCCCTTTAAATAGCCTATGCTCACATCAATACCATGGGTTATCATAAACCTGGAGCTTAAAAATTACTATAGTAATTTATAAAAATTAATAAAATATATATAAATATAATATATATATATATATAGATATTAAACCAAGTTAAAATGTTTAACATACATTAAATTACAACATCCATTTTTACTCTTGATCCACCAAGCATATCACGATATTTGATCCCTCTTGGGGCTTAGTAGATCCAGAGTAAAGATGGATCTATGCTGGTTTAATTCCCCCATTTAAATATGCTACATTCCAAGTGAATACCATGGGTCAATACCATGTGCCATTTTTAATTTTATTAATGTTAATAAGGTTTTTCTTGCATGGTATTAATAATAATCTAGCCCCTGGTATTTGGCCCATAGTATTTTTCCCATATGTTTCACCTAAATATAACACATTTTTTGAGTGTTCCTCAATATAAGGTGACTTATGGAGTAAATATAAAAAAATATTTTATTTGTTTACCATACCTCTCGTTTATTTATATTTTTATTAATTTATCATACCTCTTTTACAAATATGGTATTTGGCCCATAGGATTCACTTAAATAAAACCTCTTTTTTGAGCCTTCATAAATATAGAAAGAGAGTTATGGACTAAATATAAAAAGAGGTTTTATTTATTTACCACACATCTAGTTTATTTATATTTTTATTTATTTACCATACCTCCACTTTATTTATATTTTTATTTGTTTACACCCTTGCATGTATATAAGGTGACTTATGGAGTAAATATAAAAAGTGTTTTATTTATTTACCATACCTCTCATTTATTTATATTTTTATTAATTTACCATACCTCTTTTATAAATATGGTATTTGGCCCATAGGATTCACTTAAATAAAACCTATTCTTGAAAATTAGGGTGAATGGAAGTTTGTAACTCCTAATTTCAAGGGCTAAATTTACCTTTTTTACCCTCTCCCTTAAAATAAGGTGGCCTGTTTGAGGCCATTTGTAAAAATGTACTATGATACAAAATATTCGCCCACTAAAAATTTAAAACCCCTTAATTTTGGCAAAGGCCGAACATTCCCCCCTAAAATTTTCCATGACCCCAGTTCTGTATGGAGTTGGGTGGAAGGTTGTGATATGAAGCAACTGCGCGGCCATCCAAGGTACATGGAAACAATCTACATGCTACATCGTTATAATGTACCTCAAGGGTCTATAGTTATAGGTAGAAGTTGTCTAAGATGTCTTCTGCCTTCACCACACTATCAAGGTTGAACTTGATTTCCATTCTCTCTGCTCACTTCGGCATCTTGTGCAGAATAGCCGAGAGAGTCAATGCTCCTTGAGTCATCCATTCAATATTTGGGTCAGCCATCTCTTCATCCTCTTCATCCTCTTCGTCTTCTTCCTCTCCTTTGGAATATGATGGTTCTGGATCTGAGTCTGTCGATTCGTCTCTACCTCCACTTCCTCCACCGCCTTCCCGTCTGCCTCCTATACCAGAGTTTGATTCCAATACCACAAGAGTGCCTTGTTCATCTTCAAATAATATTGGAGGTTCCTCTCCATCTTCAATAGCTTCTTCCAAACCTTCAAGAGTAGCAAGGACTACTTCTTCCAAGGATGATACAACAACCCTTGTGGGAGTGGCTTTTGGCTTCTTAGATGCATGTGGAAGATATTATACACCTGGGATCAGTCCGAATACTATTGCGAATTGGCAAGTGATGGGACAGATGGAGCAAAGGTGTTGATATGAAATCTCGTGTTCAATTCTAGGAGGTCAGGAGTAACCAACTGTTGAGTCATGAGAGAGGGAGTGCAAATTACTACCTTGACCAGATGATTGATGAATGAGTGTGAGGGGAATTTCATCCATGTACAACTGGCTACCCTCCTTCTAGCACCAGAAATGTTGACGATGTTGGACCCGCCAACATTCAGGGATCACCCCGGTATGAAGTCCCAACTAGACCTCACACCGTTTGGTGTGGGAGTCCCATCCAGTATGATGGTCTGGTTTCCATTATCTTATGGATTTTCCTCAACTCTTGCTTGTCATCGCAAGAGAGTGGTTCGATTTGTCTTCGAGAAGTGAGGTTCGCGTGCCTAGTGAGTGTAAGTGTACTTGTGTCAATGGTTCTTTCACTATGAGGGGAAGAAGGTGAAGGTGAGTTCCAAGTTGAAAGGGATTAGTCCCAACTCAGCTAGGAACAAACAACACAAAAGACATACAAAACTTCCCATGGAGTAGTCCACTCGGATGCTGAAGTCACAACATACAAGGTAAGATAGCACGTACAACACTCATGGAGTAGTCTGAATGAGTGCAACAGTTATTACAACAAGGTTCATATGAAAGTTCTGTCTGATATCTAGCATCGCAATCGACACGGATGGGACAACATTAACAACATATACAACACATTTACATTAATAAATTCTGCATTACAACAAATGAGTCAGTTCAGATGTAGAGCACAAGTTAAAGCAACATGCATTACAAGTGTTAAGGATCAGTCTTACAACAAATACAATACATGTGTGAAAACAAGCTGGCCTATTAACAGGCTTCTAAATTAAGTGAAAGTTCCAAGACACGTCGTTGCACCATACATCACTAACCCTGTCAGCGAGGCATTGGAGCCACTGCTTACTCCTAAAAGAAAATATTATAGACTCTCTTGGCTATGTGGGAGGAGCTGAGGTGAAAATTCCTCTCATGTACAAATGAAGTTGGTATTTATAGCCAAGGGTGAAACAAACCCTTGTGGTTGTTCAACTACCCTCATGACCATTCAATTTTCATGAATTTTCGACTTACATGACTTTATGTTCAACAAGTGGGTCTTTTGGACTTCCACGTTACATCACATTGATTGACAACAAGCCCATAATGGAGATGTGGGCAACATGACTCATGACTTGACTCGGCATGACTTGACATGACAATGCTGGTACATTCATGTTGCTACTGGAGTTCATGTTGAGCTATAATGTTGCTGAGTGATGGATGTCTTCATGGTGTATTATAGCTTCACCTCCACATGGTGAAGATGCACGAAGTCCTCGATGGTCCTTGGTTCACTTGATGAAGCTTTAGCATGTTGTTCCTTGCTTTCATGCTGGAAGGCTTGACAGACTCACTTGTTCGCTAAGGTGCATGTTTGTTGCGTTTGTCTGCTTTGCATGCTTTGTTCGTTCATCCATTGGTGAACCTATCCATCTGCATGTGACCCGTTCATTCATCCCGTTCATCGTCTTGACATGTTTATTGGTGTACATGTACCTGTAATCATTCATGAAAAGATGACATCAAATACAAAACCTCCTAGTCTACCATGATACGTGATCATTCAGATGCAAGTGATCATGAGAGGTAGCAAAGCTATGATGCGGGATGATAGCTCCGGGCAACTGCTGATGAAAACTATGCAAGAGCCACTGAGGGATGGAGATAGACAATCTGAGTCGACAATGATTGTCTGCAAGGTCTGGCTCGACTTGGAGCAAAAATTGCGCAAATTTTGGGAGGGATTGTTCGGACTACAGGAGGGAAAGGCAGGCATGCTCTGTGCAGTTTCTGAAACGAACAGTCAGCAGGGTATGGACAACCAGATTTGTGTACTTTTCCAAAGGAATGGACTGAGCTTCATGAAGGGTTAAAAAGCAGGGATTGCACAATTTTTTTGTGGAACTTTCCGAGAGATTGGTAGCCAGAATTGCACAATTCTCAAAGGGAACTGCCTGTTGACTACTTGGTCACTGGAAGCCAGAACTACGCAATTCCAAGAGGGAACTACCAGCTGGCTGTTGGGGTCACTGGCAACCAAAACTGTGGAATTCCCAAAGGGAACTGGTAGTCAGCTACTCAGTCACTGGCAACAGAAATTGCGTAGTTCCTAGAGGGAACAGGTAGTCTGTTATTAGGAGTTGCTCGCTGGGAAAACTGCATTCAAGCCGGGAGGCTGGCCTGTTGATCATCTATGCGCAATTTCTAAGCTAAGATGACTGATGGGCAATGGAAGGCCTGCTCATGAGCACTACATAATTTCTGAGATGAGCCGTTGGTCAACTATCTGGATGACTGACTGGGAAAGCTGCGCAATTTTCTGAGGGAGACAGGGATGGGCACTTAGTGTCTGTTCGACCTGTTTGCACAATTTCCTCATTCAGTTGAGTGATTGAGGTCAATGGCCTCTGTGAAAATTTTGAGGGGAGTCAGTCCCAAGGTGACTGCCAAGTCCGAATCTCCGGGAGGCCAACATGAGAGTTGATTGAGATTGCTTGTGGCAGCGCAGCTTGGAAGGACTAGCTTGGTTCTTCTATGCTTTTCTGGTTGACAACCGATCAAGTCAAAGGTAGGGTGATGGTTCGGCTATTAGTAAGGAATCTGGTCGTCAGAACTTGAGCAATCATGACTAAGTGTGTGAATACTTGAAAGATGCATAGGTGATCATACGAACACACACTCGCATGACTTGATGACGAAATGACAAATACATCCAGATACACATGTTCAACATCACTGATCGACGGTGCAAGAGATAAGCGTGAAACTCTTGATTGATCGTTCATGACCGAGATGATGGTTACGCGACAGTGAATGTGAATTCGTGCATCAATGAGAAAGTTTCTTTCATGGCGAACACAACAGGCACATACGAAGCAAAGACTTTGAGCATAACCAGAACAAGGTCACAAGCATGACTTGGACATCAGCATGCAGAGACTTGGATGCAATCAACAAGTAAGGTGAATGTAAAGACTCACATGAGCTCACATAGTGAACCCGAGTGCGTGCAATCATCAAGTGAAACTCTTCAAGGGAGGCTCCGAAATTGGTGCATGCCAAAATTTTGGAGGGTGGTTGTAGCCACTACAACAGAACCTCACCTCAGTAGGATCATTGTTGGCATCCAAGTGTGAATAAACTATTCAACCCTTTTCCACATTAATTCATCAATCCGGATGCATATAATTTTCAAGGTAACGCGCAAGGTATATGCAGGGGCAAGGTTACAATCTTACATCAACCAAGGATTCACAACTAAGAAATCAAAGCATCGTTGCAACAACAGTTGGAAATAAATTGCAGAACTTAAAAGACATTCACAACAATCAATAGAGGTATGTAACAACAATAAAGAATAAACACACAACGAATGAAACAACATACATAAAAGAAATATGCAACACCTGATTAGAAGAGAGGGCCCAGCTCTCTGATCAGGGCTGCGTTAATTCACAGCTAAAATAAGAACAACAAAACTAGTATTTTATCAATATGTAAAAGAGTTGTTACAATACATATCTCTGCACGGCTAACCCTTCGCACACGAATAAAATTCCTTTTATACAAATACATGGGTAATAACATATTCCCCAAAACCTGGCAACTAATGCCCAAAATATACAATAGTTCAGAACAACAACTAATTGTTGAGAGAGCGAGACACACAAGATCCAAAATAAGCTTGAAAACAGCTACGAGTTGGTTATGTTGCCATAGTGTTGCTAGACAGCTGTTGTGAATCATGGAACTGTTGCTACATGCTGTGAAGGCGATACCTGTTCACCGGAATCTGCGGAAATAACAAGTTTTAGTAGTTCGCATAGGCAAAATCCTCGTGACTTTACTTCATCAATTAAATATTCCAAGGGAAATTACAA
The DNA here is from genome assembly GCA_000404065.3 of Pinus taeda. Taxonomy (NCBI): domain Eukaryota; kingdom Viridiplantae; phylum Streptophyta; class Pinopsida; order Pinales; family Pinaceae; genus Pinus; species Pinus taeda. The sequence goes on along the minus strand of APFE030690379.1, from coordinate 9,356 downwards.
AGAAGGGTTACCTCATGGGTTTATCACAATAATGCATATCAATTGGTGCAAAAAAGATGAAAGGATGGGTCAAAAGGTAAGGAAAAGATAAGTAGATTTGGTGCCCAACATTGCCCCCCAACTAACCTTCTACATGCCTTCATGCAACTCGCTACTTCTATAGGTCTGGGTTAGAATGGCTGTGATCCTCGTGGAGCTGGGCAAGATCATATTCTTCTGCCATATCTATTCCTGGGACCTTGTATCCTTCTGAGAGAAGAACTTCCTTCCACCAATCATCTGATACATTATATGCTGGCGTATAACGCTCTGCTAGAAACCAAATGACGGGGAACCTGAACCAGAGTCCCATCCATCGGACCCCGTATGTTTGGACACATGTGAAATATTTTGGCACCTGACTTAGTGCTCGTGAAAAAATTGGTGCTCCAAAAGGTTCCCTGTTCCAGACAGACGTAGGTGACATCATCCATATTTTCTGACAACTATCAAGGGCCTCATCTTTAAACTTGACTATTTGTTTGACAAAAAGATCAATGCACCACTTCTGTGTCCTCGACGTCTGTTCTCTATTTCCCTCAATCTCTAAAAAGATGGTGTGCTTATTGTACACAGTTACGGACCATTTGTGCTCTCCTCTCATCATAAGAGGCTTCGTGTTTTGATTTGACTCAAACGTATTAGAAGCCTTATGCCAGTTTATCTGGTTGAGAGTAGAGGAGGTGAGAGCCCTTAAATTAATGTCCCCCACATATGGGAGCGGGTTAAATTCTTTGTCAACATGTAGGAAGTATCCATGTAGATAAAGCTCACACATCAAATGTTGGGTTACTAAGTCATGGATTCTTAATATACAGAGCAACTGTACAGAGTCCTCGATCTCCTGACTGACCTCCTTAATTCTTTCCAAACAGTAGAAAAGAAATTGTTTATGCAGGAACAAGGCATAGGTAGAAGCAGGAGGGAAACATGCCATTACTTGTTGTCCCAGGCTTAACATCTGTTCTTTGTCAGCCTTCAATTCCAACACTTGCCCTTCCAACCATTCTACTTTGAGCTGCTAGTTCGTATACCTCAGTCGTAATATGCCCACTTGCTCTACATATTTGAATATAGCCTTGGACGACTACTCTTGGACTCTTTTCACCTCATTCTGATAGTGGGCTGCGGTGGATTTCCAAGTTTGAGTCTCGGTTGTTAAGGAGAATTCACGATCGTCGAACAAGTGCTTGATAGGATCCGTTTGAGCAATAGCAGAGGTCATCGTCACATCAACTACCTATGTTTCTGCCTCAACCACCATATCCTTGGGCTTCTTAGCCCGCCGCTTATACTTCCTTACCTGTTTCTTAAGTCGATGCACATGTCTATGCAGCCTTCGAACTTTTGCTTTCAACCGATCTTTGAACTGTAGCGAGTACTTCTTTTTAAGGGGCAACCTCCTTTACTCACACAGTTCTATCCACTCTTGCTTAACAACCACTTCGTCTAGCCCTGCAGCTGGTTCAGTAGGTGGTGGATTACTCGGAGGAGTATCTGCTGGTCCTTCTGTCGGGTCCTCTTCCCTTGGTTCCTCTCTCTCGATCACTTCTTGCTTGAAAACCAACTCAACCGGTTCTGTAGCTGGTTCATCAGCTGGTGGATTACTCGGAAGAGTATCTACGAGTTCATCTATCGGGACCTCCTTGCTTGGTCCCCCTTCCTCGAGAGCAATTACTTCCTTTTTAAAAATTAACTTGACTGGCTCGAGAGCTGGTTCGACAAGTGGTGGATCAATCAGAGGAGTATCCACTGACATTTCGATTGGGATTCCCCTACCTGGTTCCCCTGTTTCAGAAACATTTGCTTCTTCCTCCCTCTATTCTTTGGAACATCCTTGCTGAGAGTCGGCAGCCAACAGACTAACAACTGCTGAACCTTTAACTGACCCATCAAACTTTAGAATGGAGGGACAACAACCTCCTTTTCTGAGCGTCGAGGAGAATGAGACACTCTCGCTCCTCTCGAAATGGAGGCACAAAAATGAGACTAAAAAATGTCTTCTTCCTAGTATGTACCAGTTCCATCGGTAACCTCGAGCTCCTTCCCCTTATCTGCAATAATTCTTCTCTAGCCCGAGGCTTCCTCCTGTGTTGCCTCCTATCTCGTGATTGACACTGGTTCTTGTGGAGCAGTGTCAACCTCATGATTTATTCCTTCCACATTTTCTAGGACTGGATGGGTTGGTGGTGGTTCTTGTGTGGCACCACCACCCGTATCCAACACTTCCTGAGTAGATGGTGTTGGCACTGTTCCCTCTAGCACGTCATTAATAAAGGTTAAATCTTGTATCACCATGTCAACCCCATCCATCATATCCATAATTCCTTCCTTCTTCGGCTCCACAATCTCGTCTGTTTCAAGCCTCTCTTGCTCTGGTTTGTCTTCTTCCATTGGCTCCACAGTCAAGGTTGGTTCTTGTGGAATAGTCTCGGCTGCGGTACTAACAATTTCTTATGTTTTGAGTCTTTCCTCCCCCGGTCTGTCTTCTTCCATTGGCCCCACAGTCAAGGCTAGTTCTTGTGGAATACCCTCGGTTGTGGTACTGACAGTTTCTTCCATTGGCTCCACAGTCGAGGCTGGTTCTTGTGGAACATCCTTGGCTGTGGTACTGACAGTTTCTTCTATCTCAGGCCTTCCTAGCTCTGGTTCCTCTTCCTCCATTGCCTCCACAGTCGAGGCTGGTTCTTGTGTAATAGCCTCGATTGTTTCTTCCACTTCAAGTTCCCTTTCTAGCTCTAATTCTCCTTCTTTCATTTCCACCTCTTCAGGATATTCTTGGTCTACGTGTTCATCCTCTACTGGTTCCTCCTCCCTTGCTTCTAGTCCCTCTGCTCTAGCAGCTATAACAACTACTATCTCTTCTTCTGTCAATTCCTGGAATGTTGCCCACGGGATTTGAAACTGGGCTAGTGCATGCATAACCAGTAGTCAAACCAACCCATGGTTACTAATGACTACTGCAACTTGTCGCGAATGTCGAGTAGATTGCACCATAAATTGGAGGCTCTTCAACAAAAAGAAAGGCATGTTCAATGAGAAGACCTATGACTGTGGAAATCGAAGGCAAGCTAACACCCTGAAATGATACTTAAATACAGTGGTGTACCACCCTTTGCAAGTTACGTGTTTCATTACAAAACCTACTACATCACTCGATGGATGCGGTAATGATTTTCAGTCATACCCCCGATATTTTTGGACGACGCTCTCACCAGCATATAGAAATGCTTTAGGGAACTCCGAGAGGGAAGTTCTCCATGAAAACCAGCTCTGTCCCTGCTGGGGCAATCCACTAACCTCTGTGATAGCTTCCTTTGTGACAAGGATTTCTATCCCTCTGACCCGAGAGCTCTCTTCACCCAAAGTGAGTGTGAATTCTACTGCAATCCTTTCATTGAATCCCTGCAACTTGTTAAAATAAACATCCCAACCTGCATTGATGAAAATCTACCAGACTTCTCTATTGTTGTAGACCAAGGTGGTGTCCTCCGACTTGTGACGCACATCCAACCCACCCATTGCTATGGAAACAGTAACAACACTTGGACACAGTCCGCTGTTGGGGAGAGAGTAGCAGAAAACCACATTAACAACAATGGTGACAACATGGTGGAGTGCGGGGTAAAAAGCGGTGAAAGTGGCCAGTAAGTTTTTGAAAAACGAGAAGAATAATGGGAAATCATGGTAATATAGTGAAATGATTACAGTGATTAAATCAGGTGTATTGGAAAACACTGATTTGTTATTGGGCGCACATAATTCAAATTCTAATGTGTCGAGGCAATTATTATGAAATCACGTAATTTTTGGGTTACTGTTCACACCAGATTTAGTAATGATGTGTCATTATTATGGTTTTAAATATGCCGTCGTTTGTTTATGATGAGATCCCCCCCCACCTTAAATTTGGTCTTCCACGGCACATATGTGTCTCATCAATGGAATATTTTAATTGAATCCACAAGAGTCAATGGAGACGTACCTGGCAATGGAGTAACAACAAAGTGATCGATGGTATAACAACACTGGCGGAGTAACAACACCAACTGAGTAACAGCAGTGGTGGGGTAACAACATCTGACACTTAGAAAAAATTTCAGGAGTAACAATAGTGACGAAGTAACAACACCGATGGAGTAATAACAATGGAGGAGTAACAACACCAACGGAGTAATAGCAGTGGCAGAGTAGCAACATCTGACACTTAGAAAAAATTTCAGGAGTAACAACAGTGCCAGAGTAACAACACTGATAGAGTAATAGCAACGATGGAGTAACAACACCGATGGAGTAACAGTAGTGATGGAGTAACAACATCTGACACTTAGAAAAGTTTTCAGGAGTAACAACAGTGGCGGAGTAACAACACTAACGGAGTAACAACAACAGTGGAGTAAAAACACCGACGAAGTAACAACAATGGTGGAGTAACAACATCAACTATTACTTGGAAAAATTTTGTCAGCTCCTCCTTGCCAGATTTTGATCGTTATTCCTACAAAATTCAAACAATTAGTAATAGCATATATATATATATATATATTAAGAACAACAGGCAGAGGGAGCATTCTTTGCACCAACAACCATCAAAACAGATTTTTCAGAGAGATGTTTGATGAAGGCATCCTTAGAAGTTGGACTGTGGTATAATTTCAGATGGTGTCCATTCACTAAGAAAGAAGTACAAGTATCATCTATTGTAACCAATCTAACTGTTCCATTATCAAACACAGTGTCCACTTCATAAGGTCCCATCTAGCAAGTGTGAAGCTTTCCTTTAAAATATTTGAAACGGGAGTCATTGAGTAGTGCCCAATCTCTTGCATGAAACACCTTGTTCTTGATAAATTTATTGTGCCATTTCATTCTCTGTTGTTGAATAACAGTGTTTTCTAGACAACCACTAAATGGATTCCATCTAATTCATTGAGTTGTTCCAGCCGGTGTTTCTAGGCCTCTGATAAGTCTAATCCTACTTCCAAAGCTGTTCTGAGCATGCTGATCTCAAATTCTACTGGAAACAAGGGGGATTTCCCATAGACTAACTCAAATTTTGAAAACCCAGTTGTATTCCACCATGTTTTCTTGTATGCCTAGAGAGCTTCTGGAAGTTTCTAAGACCAATCTCGACGATGGCTTGCTGCAATTTTTGTCAAGATATTTTCCAATACCTTGTTTGTACTTTCTACCCGTCCATTCGCTTAGGGGTGGTAAGGAGTTGTCACCCTGTGTTTGACCTCATATTTCTACATAAGCCTTGCTATCATGTGGGATGTGAACTATGCCCCTCCATCTGAAACAATATCCCTTGAAGTACCATATCGAGAAAAAATCTCTTCAAAAAGAAAATTTGTAACCACCTGTTATGTTGCTTTCGCAACAACTCTAGCTTCCACCCACTTAGTCACATAATTAGTGCAGACCAGAATGTGAACCTTTTGATGGGAAGGTGGGTTAAAAGGTCCAACAAAATCAATTTCCCACTTCTCAAAAGGTTCATGGATTACCTAGGGCTCCAATGGCATCTCATCTGATTTTCCAGGTTGCCCCATATGTTGACAATTGTCACACCTTCGGACATAATCTTGAGCATCCCGAAACATAGAAGGCCAATAATATCCCATGTGCAACACCGTGTGACCTGTTCTTTTATCTGCAAAATGTCCATCACAAGGGCCATCATGGGTAGCCTTCAATATCTCATAAATGTCATCCTCAGCGCACAACGCCAAATTTTCTGATCAACCCCTGTGTGAAAAAGGTGCCCCGCCATCCATGAATATTGGGTGCTATGATGAATAATTTTCCAATGTTCCCTGTATGACAAATGACGAGGTACTTTCCTTGTAGCAAGATAGTTAGCAATATCTGCATACCATGGAGTGTTAGCAGAAATTGCAAAAACATGCTCATCTGGAAAACTATCTTATATGGGTGTACCTTCAGGATTATTATCTAGTCTTGATAGAAAATCAGTAACCACATTGTCCTTTCCTGGTTTATCTACTATGGTGATGTCAAATTCTTGAAGTAACAACAACCATATTGTAATACAACCAAGAGTAATGGGTTTATTCATCAGATACCTAATTGTTGCGTGATCAATGTGTACAAAGGTGGGTTACCCAGTAATATAATGTTGAAACTTGTTGATGGCGTAGATGACAACAAGGAATTATTTTTCAGTCATTGTGTAGTTTAACTTGACAGGAGCCAAGTTCTTACTAACATAGTAAACTACATATGGCACCTTATCCACTTGCTATCCAAAAACTGCCCCAATTGCTGTCTGAGAGGCATCAGCATGAATATGAAACGGTAATGTCTAGTTCGGCCCTCGAAGGATCAGAGCTTTATAGACAAGTTCCTTGATCTTTATAAAGGCTGCATCACAATCATCTGTCCACACAAAATCTGTATCTTTTGTCAACAATTGAAAAAGTGGATGTGCTATCTTAGCAAAATTTTCTATAAAGCACCTATAATAACTAGCACAACCAATAAAGCTATGTACCTATGTGGGTGTTTTAGGTATTGGGAAGTGCAATATTACCTTTATCTTAGCTGGATCCATTCGAATTCCAGCAGCTGAAAGTAAATGTCCCAAGACTATTCCTTCCTCCATCATCATGTGGCGTTTTGTTGTACTCAAAGTGAAATGCGCCCGTTTACATCTTTCAAGAAATTTTTCCAAATTTGCAAACCCTTCCTCGAATGAGTCCCCATATGGAGTAAAATTGTCCATATAAATCTCAACGCTGTCATCTAATAGATCAGATAAAATCCCTAGAATTGTGCTTTGGAATATTTTAGGCACATTACAGAGACCAAATGGAAGGACTTGGTATGCAAAAGTTCCCCAAGGGGACATGAAAGCCTGATCCTCGGGAGCTATCTGGATCTAGTTGTACCCACTAAATCCATCCAGGAAGGAGAATAACCTCTTCCCAGCGAAAGTATCCAAGACTTGATCAATGAACGGTAATGGAAAATGGTCTTTCTCTGTTGCCTTATTTAATTCTCTATAATCCACACATATCCTCCATTTACTATTTTTCTTGGGAACAATCACCAACGGGGAAACCCATTGGCTATCCAAAATGGGGTAAATAAATCCTACATCCAACAGCTTTTGGAGTTCTTCCTTGAAAATGTTTTTCAGAGTGGGGTTCATTCTCCTCTGGGGCTGTCTCACAGGACAACAATCCTCTTTAATGTATATATTGTTGGCATTATGGTTCTGGTATGAATATATGTTTCAGATGTTGTACTTGATGGCAACACCCATGGCATGGCTCTCATTTTGATGAAAATAAAGAAGTACGCAGGAGAACAGTTCAGGAGGTGCATACCCGCAGGTATATCGTGCAGTGACCGCGTCCAAATACGCGGGTTACCCATTCATGGGGTGCGTACCCCAGTGCACACACTTCAAGATAGTAAAGCGCCCACACGTGGGGTTTCTCATGGTAGTTAGCCGTCGGTTTTGTGTTATTATGGTGTCGGCCCGTGGTATTAATCCATGATTTAAGGAAGAGCTTTACTATATAAAGCTAAGGAGATCATTTGGCTTGGGTATCTTTTGAGTATTGAATATCTTAAGATCTGATATTGGGTTCTCGGTTTAAAAAGCTTGATCTTTAGAAGAGAAGTTGGAAGCGAATCTGTGAAGGGTGATCTCTTGAGCGCAAGATCAGATCTGAGTATCTGACTGTATTTTGACCCTAATCAGAGGTGCGCAAGTGATCGACAGTGACAGTGCGTGGGTACGCAGAGGAAACAAAGGGTCAGTTCGTGGGTACGCAAAAGAGACGAAGGGGCAGCGCGTGGGTACGCAAAGGCGACAAAGGTGAACTGCGTGGGTACGCAGTGCTACAGTGTTTTAGGTGCGTGCTTACTGGTTGAGTACGCGGCGCGACAGTCTTTCTGGGTGCGTACCTACTGTGATAGTACGCGGCGCGATAGTTCTTCTGGGTGCGTGCCTACTGTGCAGTACGCGGCGCGATAGTACATTTTGGTGCGTACTGTACGCAGATCAGTGAAAGGAGCAGTGCGTGGCCATGCAGTACAGCAGAAGTAACTCTGCGGGTATACGCAGAGAAGCAGAGGGTGAAGTGCGTAGCGACGCAGGCCAGTAGAAAGAAAACTGCGTATCTATTTTAAGATCTTCTGTTGGTTGAATTTTTCTTGTTGATAAGGTGTTCTGGGTTCAGTTCTGTTATTGTTGATCTGGTTATTGCAGCTGTCTGTATAATTTACATGAACTTGATGATCATTTGATGTATATGGATCCAGTTTGAAAATTTATTAAAAGTGGTCCTTGAAAGAAAAGAAGTAGGGGGTTGTAGCTCCCTTCCAGGAGAGACTGGAAAACGAGAGAGAGTTGTAGCTCTCTGCAAGTTGCAGCCTGTGTACTGGTAAAGGACTGCACCAGTACAAGACCATTGTAAAAGGAGTTTCTAATTTGAAAGAAGATAGAGACATATTGCAGCAGGTGGTTTTCACCCACATTGGGTTTCCACCTTATATCTGGTGTTCTTTGATGTGACTGTCTGATTTTCTTGTTCATGCTCATTATTTATGGTCTTGGTATGCAAAAATAATTCAAAGTATAAATAAGAAAGATTTGGTAAAAGAATTAGATAATACTGATTCACCCCCCCTCTCAGTATTATTGTCAACAATTGGTATCAGAGCAGGTCCTTCAAAGAAGCTTGATCGCTTGAAGGTAGATCGTTCATCATGAGCAACTACGAGAGAGAAGCATCAATCAGGCCACCGGTTTTTGATGGGACAAACTTCAATTATTGGAAGGTAAGAGTTACTGCCTATCTTCAATCTCTTGGTACAGAAGTTGGGGACATTGTAGAGACAGGCTATGCTTTTCCTTCAGCTACTCCTATAGATGTAGACGAGGAAAAGAAGTATGAAACAAATGCAAAAGCAGTCAGTACCCTATTAGGATGTATATCCCAATCGGAATTCATGAAGGTAATGCACTATAAATCTGCAAAAGAAATATGGGACAAAATTGTAACAAGCTATGAAGGAGATGAACAGGTAAAGCGTGCCAAACTTCAAACTCTCAGGATTCAGTATGAGACTCTCAAGATGTATAATGATGAAAGTGTGGCTAACTATTTTCTTCGGGTAGATGAAATTGTTAATTGTATGAAAAAATTGGGTGAAGAAATAAAAGAGGCTATTGTGGTTGAGAAGGTTCTAAGATCATTGTCTCCCAAGTTTGAATCTAAAGTATCTGCAATAGAAGAAAAAGAAAATATACGAATTCTTACTATGTCTCAGCTACATGG
>APFE030690378.1:0-49844 GCA_000404065.3 Pinus taeda | reverse complement strand
TATCTGTATGGCCTGATGTTTAGAGGAACACTTCCTGGAATCAGATGAATAGCATGATCATGATCACGAATAGGTGGGAGACCTTTGGGAGTCTCAAATACCTTGGAATGATTTCCAAGACTTTTTGGAGATCTGGAGAAATAGATGATTCCTATGTGGAGACATCTAGCGAACATAATTCTGCAATTACACCTCTTTGTTGCTTTTTTAGAAGTTTTTTCATACCGTTAGAGCTGATTATCTTTCCTGGTTTCCCTGCAATACCCCTTAATTCAACTTCCTTTCCTTCCATAGAAAAGTTCATGAAAATTTCTTGAAAATTAAAAGCTTGTACCCAAGGGTTGTAGCCATTGGACTCCTAGTACAACATTAGCACCTCCCATTGGAATGGAAAGCATTGGGCTAGTCAATACATATTCTCCCATGGATCGCTTGATATTATGGCACTTTCCAAAGCAATTTATCATTCCTCCATTTGCGATCATCACTTGACACTCTGGTGCTGGATATAGGAAGCAATTCAATTCTTTTGCTACCTTACAATGAATAAAATTGTGGGTGCTTCCTGAATCAATCAACACTATTACCTTTTTCTTCTTGATTTGTCCTTCTATCTTGATGGTTTGAGGGGTGGTAATTCCCGCCAATGCATTACAAGATATGGTCGGATTCATTTGTTCTTCATCTAGGCTTTGTTCCTGGAGTATATCCTCTTCTTTTGACCTTCTTGCTCCTTTTCTTCTTCCTCTTCACAATCTATGTAGAATAATTTCTTCTCAGCACACTTATGACCTTTAGTTTATTTTCTATCACAACTGTAACAAAGCCCTTTTGTCTTTTTTCTTCCAATTGTTGTGGTGTCAACCTTATAGGTTGTGGAAGACTAGGGGCAACAACACTTCTGTCTTTATAGTTGTGAGTGGTATGCTTCCTGGTTGCCATAATTTTGCTTTCCATTTTTCTTGCTAACCTGAATGCCTTCTCTAATGAATCGGGTTCCCAAAGGCAAACATCATGTTGGATATTATCCTTTAAAGACCCTATGAACACATCAATCCTATGCTCCTCTGGAATATCTTTTACCCTTATGTTCAATTTTTGGAACTCCTCAATGTGCTCCATTATTGGACCCTTTTGTTTGAGACTTATCAATTGGCTAAAAAAAGTGTTGCTTTTGGTATCCTCATAATGTGACATCAATTCTTTGGTAAAAATTGCCCAAGTGATAAATTGTTTACGAGAGCAAAGCCATTGATACCATACAAACTGATTTGGTTCCAAATATAAAGTTGCCATATGTACCTTTTGTGTGTTTTGCACATTATTGAGATCGGAAAATTGCTCCATCTGTAATATCCATGTTGCGGGATCCTTGCCATCAAACTTCTTCATATCGATTTTTGGAATATGGTGGGTCTTTGATCTCACATTAGAGTCTATGATATCATGATTAACATTTCTTTTGTTCGAATCATGAGTTTCCTTTACTACCTTTTCACCATTAGTAAGTATTTCTTGTAGAAAATTTGTCAAATCTATCTTCAAATCTACCATGCCTGTCTTCAAATTTGTGTTCAAATCTATCTTAAAATTGTCCATCTTAGCTTCCATGCCATTCATCTTAGCTTCCATGCCATTTATCTTAGCTTCTGTTAACGTTTGTGAGAGTGACATTTGTTGCACTTGTTCTTGTAATTTTGATATATCATGTAGCATTTCTTCCTCTTCTTCATGAGTCATGCTAGAGCTTTTAGGTTCCTTACTAGGTGTTTTCATTTTCTTTCCTCGGGGCATCAGTTACCGATAATAATTCTTTACTAGCCCTTTGAATTCCTTCAAAATAAATTTTCAAACCAATCTTAAGCAAAAATTTAAAAGAATCTACACACCTTTTTTTTCACTTTGTAGGAGCTCGATATTTCCTTTGATGTATCTCTGTACTTTCAGAACATCTAGTTTTGAAATTGTGATCTGTGGTAGCCCTTTGTGTCCGCTTTCCAATGCCACCAGTCTGATCCAAATTGGATTCTCCAAGGAAGAGTTATGCGAAATCTTCCACAGTGACCTGATTATAGACTAGTTCAGTAGAGCGAACTTGTACGACATGCCACGAGTCACTGTTTCAACCTTTAGCTCTGAACAATATATAAAAGAAACTACATTCCGTCCTCTTTCTGTGCCTTCTAACGAAATTTCAATCCAATTCTCAGAGAAAACGTTATGACGATTTTTCCCAGGTCACCTGTTTGGAATGTAATTCAGGATTCTACACAAAGACCAACTTCCTCAGATCATATCTCCGCAAATATAGCGCAAAAAGCTTTGAAATTCAGACCTGAGATTTAGTGCGATGTCTTCTCAAATGGGTTTTTTTTTTAACTTCTGAAACGTCACAGAAAAAAGTTATAGCGAAAATGTCACTATGACTTGTTTGGAGCAGCGAAACCCTAGAATCCAAAGCTCTGATACCAAATGTTATGAAACCAGCTTCAAGAAAGATAGAAAAGATAGATCAATGCCTTAGAATTCAGCCTCTTCGAGGGGGCAACCGCCTTTACATTACATAAATGAAAAATTCTTGGATGTTACAAATGACAAAACCTCCTTTCTATATATAGGAGTTTAAGGAGTCACAATATAACCCAGCCGACCTAACAATAATAATATAAAGCCACAAAAAAATAATAGAGGGATTCTATGGGGCACAGTAATAACAATATGGGGACAATAGGGGCACAACAATATTAATAAGGGGTATAACTACAATAGTAATGGGGTAATCACTAGTATTATAGGGACCCAATAAGGATATTTTTATTTGAGGTTGTTTGCAAAACTTCTTCTTTGACCTTATATCTCCAGAACTAGATGGAGTCCAGTAATCCTAAGTTTTTGTAAACATTTTTTGGATCTGTTTTTGGAAGAGTCCAAGAATCAGATGCAACAAGTTCTGAAAATAGATTAACAGACTTATCAAGAACTATAGAATCTGTAAGAGATGAGTTTCTTTTCTCTATATTTGCTTCTTCTTGTTCTTTTAGAATTTTTTCAAAGGATTTATCCCCAAATTCATGACGAGAACTAGATACAGATAAAGAATCCATGGCAGAGTGAAGAATTAAGTATAGCGAAATACAACTAACTTATGATCCTTACTGAGATTGACCGTTGTGGCATTTAATAGATAAATATCCTTGCATGACAAGAGAAATCTGTAGGCTACCTAGCACACAAAGCAGACTCAGTCTAAAGATCATGTTGTCATTCTAAATCTTGTAATTTCTCAAGAGAGAGATGAATCTTTGAGTGTTCTTGTAATTACTAGTTTTATATTAGTAATAAAATGGTATCAGAGCCAAGTTGCATTTCGTTTGAGCAAAAAAAAAAATTAAAATCAACTTGGGTCTGATACCATTTAAAAAAAAGAAAATTTCTCAAACGAAATGACTTGGCTCTGATACCATTTTATTACTGATATAAAATTGGTAATTACAAGAACACTCAAAGAGTCATCTCTCTGCCAAGAAATTACAAGATTTAGAATGACAACATGATCCTTATTGAGATTGACTGCTGTGGCATTTAATAGATAAATATCCTTGCATAGCAAGTGAAATCTGTAGGCTACCTGGCACACAAAGCAGACTCAGTCTAAATATCGACACAGACACAAACACTCATCCTAAAAGATCCGACCACTTTAGGTTCTTCCCTATGCTCGCACATAGAGAAGCAGGCTTCTCAAATCCTTACTCTAGACTTGACTCGAATGCCTTCATCTGGGCATTCCTCTTCTTTATATAGCCAATTCCTTGAGAAAAAACTTCCCCGGTGAAATCCATGGCTTCAAAAGTAAGATTCCTTCATATCTATTATCCGTGCAAGGAAATCGTCCAAAAAAAAGGATTTGATAGTCCCGTGCAAGGGTATCAGAATCCTTACAATTATTATGTGACATAAAGAAAGTAAAATGTCAGGAATCATTGCTTTCGGGTAACCTTGGAAGGACATCCGCACAGAGATTCTCAGACATATCTAGTACTATGTGCTGGTGTGTACAAAATGGAGATTCTTTTACGAAGAACCCATGAAAAAAACGTCTAACACCATTGTCGGTTATAAAGACTTTACAGTACAAAAAATGACACTTGTGGGTGGGTATAGTAACTATGTCGGAAATGATCTATGAGACTTGTGGGAAAGAATTGGACCATAACTTCTTTTTCAGATTCCCAAATCTGATCTTCATGACTTTCTGGAGGTTGAAGAAAATTAATTTCTTCAAAAGGATTATCGCCTAGATCTGGTTGATGATGAAAGTCATTGCATTCCATTCTAGTCCCATCAGTGCTTGAGGCAAGATGTCTCACACAAATCCTTTGGCTTACGAACCAACGAGTATGACCACATCTCCTTATTGCATTTAGGAAAGTGATATCTTCTATTTCCATGACATATTTAAGACTTCTAGACAAAACTCTAGTATGGAGTGAGCTGGGTACAGAAAAACTATCAATCTTCAACAATGTGAATTGATAGGGCATGGTGAGGATGGCACTGAGACCATAGATTTTCCACCAATCTATAAACCAATCTGGGAGAGGATATTCTTGATTCATTCTTTCTGTTGGCCAGTCTTCATAGCTGAAATCAAATTAGAGATGATAAAGAAATTGGATGAGATATTTTCTAAATTCATCATTTGGAAGAAAGCAGACTTTTGTCTTTCTGGATCAAAATCAGTCCTTCTAAGAGGATTGTTGAATTGTTTAATTGTGAGTCTGCAATTTCCAATTATGTTATCATCTTCATGGTAAATTTCATAAGCGATGTTCCCAATATGAGCCAAATAATCAAGTTCTTGAATGGCCAAATCATTTTCAACTTCTTGATCATCCCAAGTCTAGAGATTGGGAATACCTTCTCTCCACCTTATCTCTTTTACTGGGTATCATTCATCATCATGATCAAATAGCATGGTACGACTGATATTGGGATACCTGACCCATCCATAAGGGGTTTCTATTTCAGCACAATCTTTGACTCTTCTTATGAAATTGCAGGTTAAAGAATGAATAGAATTCTTTTCTAAGAATTCCCTGGATAGCATATCAGCAAAAGAATTCTTGTGGCCAGGAATGAACTCAATTTCAAAATTATATTGACTGAGTGTTATCATCCATCTTACCATTGCAACATCTTCAAAATCACATTTTTGGATGGTGAATTTTAATGCCTGACAATTAGTCTTTACTAAAAACTTTGTATAGATAAAAAAATCTTTGAATTTTTCAATTCCCAAACAGACTGCTCTAAGTACTTTCTTGAGGCTTGCCCATTTTGTCTGAGTTGTAGACCATAATCCAGAGGCATATTGGCAAATTTATAGAGGTTCTTTCTTTTTCTCTGGATTTGCTTGGCAAAGAACAACTCCCCATCCAATATTACTAGCATCTGTCATGATTACCCTTTTCCAATTTTCTTGTATTGGACTTAAAGGTTGGATTCCGGGGATCCTTTCTTTGATTCTCTGGACAACTTTAGTGCATTCTTCATTGCATGGGATCAGTTCTTTTTGTAACCTCTGGTTCAAAAGATTTCTTTCTTGGGCACAATGCTGAAGAAATTTAGATACATAATTAAGGCTTCCTAGAAACCTCTGCAGCTGTGTTTTATCTAAAATTTCATCAGGAAAATTATCAATAAAATCCAGACTCCTCTAGATTACTTGGTAGGAGCCAAACTGTATATTGTATCCCAGAAAGTCTATCATTGTCTTAAATAGTTTCATCTTTGATTTAGAAAGAACTATTCCTTTTTCTTTTACTCTCTGGAGGAACATCTTCAAATGCTTGATATGAGCAGGAATATCTTCTAAATGAATTAAAATATCATTAATATACATTTTAAGAAAATTTTCCATACCTTCAAAGGTTTCATCCATGATGCGCTAAAAGGCCGAAGGGGCATTTATCAACCCAAAAGGCATTATGTTCCATTCAAAATGGCCTTCTGGTACTAAAAAAGCAGTCTTTCATTTGTTTGATTCTTTGATCCCTACCTGCCAAAATCCTGATTTTAAGTCAAATTTAGAAAAAATCTTTGACTTAGAGATCTGTGCCAAGATGGTAGATGGTTTTGGAAGAGGATAGGCATCATAGTCAAGTAGATTATTCAGAGGTTTATAATTTACTACTATTCTAGGCTTTCCTCTGGTTACTTCAACATGCTTGTTAACATAGAATGCAAAGCAAGCTGTTGGACTCTTACTTTTCCTGATCAAACCTTTCTGTAAGAGTTCTTTGATCTCTTTTTTGCAGAGGGTTAACTGCTCTTGATTGATTGGAATGGCCTTTGATCTTTTGAGTTTGCCATTAAAACCCCTTTTTAATGGTAGCTCAACTTCATGCTTATTTACATGCTAGAAAGCATTAGGATCCTCTGAACAACATTCGAGAAACTTATTTCTGAGATCCATTATTTCTTTATCAAATTTTCCTTGTTCCATATTTTCATCTATCCTTAGGATTTCTTTCTTCTTTTCCATCTTTGCAAACAAATTCTCCAATCTTTCAATTCGTTTTATGGTGAGCTTGAATTTATGAAAGGGAAAAATAATTCCTTACCTTCCAATTCTAGAAAATAGCCGAACCTCTTTGTTTGTTGGTCAAACTTTGCACCATGTTTCTGGAAATTTTGAAAGAAAGGTGTTCCCAAGTACATAGCACAATCCATACCTATGAAAATTGGACAAACAACTTTGATTCCAAGTGATTCTGTAAGAAAGATATCCACTGAAACTTTTGAAGGGGTCTTGATATCTTCGCTGGCCGTTGTGACTATTGGACAACTTGTAGGTCTTAAGAGATGAGATTCTACAACTGAATTATTTACAATATTAAGCCTGGAACCAGTATCCATGAGAACTTTCCAGTATTCAAATCTGGTACCAATTTTGACTTTGAGCTTAATGCAATACATCACATCTCCAGTAATTTGATTGCATCCTAGACCAGTTCAATCTGTTTCTTCATCATAATCATGCTCATGAATTTCTACTCCTTTAAACGGTTTCTGATGATAAGTATAATTATGTGTTCGGGCTAAGAAAACAGGTTGTTTTGAACTGAATCCTTGTTCATTTTCAGCTTTCATTCTTCTAAGTTAACAGTCCTATGACTTTCAATACAAAGCCTTTGGTTCTCCTTCACTATCTTTCTCAGTTCCTTTATTGCTCTATGGATGCTAGGAAAGGTTTGTGGTAGATCTTCACCAAAATATTCTTGCCTGAATTGTCTTGTCAAAGCTTCTACTGAGAAAAGAGATGCTGGTGGCACATATCCTCTGTTAGGATTATTCTGCTTTGCTGGTTTTGAACTTAACTGATTTACCAACAATTCTTTATACATTTCTTTCAGCTGGGGATCTGTCGCTGCCATCATTTGTGCGAACAAATTTCTTGTTTGTTCTTCTATCTTGGGTTGTTTCATCATATTTAGAGAATGACACTGGCAGACATCTCGATCACTGCAATCACAATTATCTTTAAAACATTCTACACAGTGGGGATCATTACAATATTCATCCTCAGAATCAGAAGTGTTAGAGTCAGAATTAAATCTATTTACATAATCTGATTCTTCTTCACTAGTGATTTCTTCAAAACTTTTAGGCAAATTCAAATAATTTACCTTTCCAGATTTATTTTTGTAGAAGATTTTCTTCTTACCTTTCTCTGATTTATCTTTCTTTCTATCTTTTTGTAAGTCTGGATAATTTGGGGAAATATGTCCTTTCTGGTTACAATGGTAACACTTGACTTCCTTCTGTCTAGAGTATAGTTGTGTCTTTTTGTTATCCTTTGGTTTTTTTTGATGAATGATTCTTTTGCCAAAAAAATTCCTTCTAGAGTGCTTCTTTTTCTTGTAAACACTTTGTTCTCTTCCCCCTGAATTTTTAGGGGCAGAAAGATGCCATTGTTTGCATAGTTGTTGATACCCATGTGGATTTATTGGATTTGTGGCTGCTCGAGAAATTTTCATCTGTGAGCAGACTTCAACAATTATTGCTTTAATTGCTTGCCGAATAACTCCAAATTTGTAGTCACCAATCTTTCCAGGTAATTTGGTGACTATGGCTTGTGAAACCCATAATGGTAAATAAGAGATGAATATTTCTTTCCATTTTGGTTCAAGAATGAGTTCAGGAGATAAAGTATGCAACCTGTGTAGGAACTCATTAAAATATTCATCAAAATGCTGCATATTATGGAGTTTCATAGCAACCAAAGTAATAGTAGTTAAATCATTGTTAATCTGTGGAAACCCAATGAAATATACAGTGATGCCATAAAGTAAACAACCAATCATATTGTTTACAGGGAGTGATGTTGTCGGGTCCATGTATACACTTCCATCTACATTCAAAACTTATGAATTTTCCCATGTTGTTAACAGAGTGGGATCTTTCAATGTTTCAACTTTTAACCATGAGTCTTCAAACCCTCCAATAATTCTTCTGGTAGAATTAAAAGGTCCAATATCGTTAGCCAAATAAGTTCTATAAAAAACAGGCATAGAATGCAAAACTGACAAAACTTTTGCCTGAGTGCAATTATCTATATTCCACAAATATGTGGAAGATGCAGACCAATATTTATGATATTCAGATTTCATCAAGTCTCTTCTGTCTGGGGCAGGGCTCCAGGTAGAGTTCCAGGTAGATCTGGATGTGGTTGCATGGACCATATGATCTTCAGGAATGTTAAACTAAGCTTTGTCTTGAGGAGAAAAATTTTGTACATACTCCTCAAGTTTTTCTAGGGAAGGTTCCTCATCATCTATCTCTATCTTATGCAACCCAGTATCTTCTTTGTCTTCCTCATCATACCACTATTTTCTTCCTATTTCTTCTTCTTTTACATTTTCCTCCTTTGCGTTTTTCATTTTGATCCATTCTGTCAAAGAGGAACTGGTTGATGTACTAGAATGTGAGGATGTTATGGGATTTGATTTTAGATGTCCAAAATAACTTGGGGCAGCAAAAAGACTATATGGATAAGAGGTTCCTCGTTTGGTAAACTCTATTTCTACAGGTTGTTTTATAAGACTTGATACTGAACCAGAGATAGTGTAGGGCAACTGTGATGAAGGTTCACTGAACAAGGTAGTGGATTTGTAAGAGTCTGATGAAGGCTTCTTCTTCAATAATTCAACAGAATTGGAAACATTCAAAACTTGCTTCTTTATAACATCAAGACTGGAATTTACTCTAACAATTTCTTTCCCATGAACTATCGCTACATCAACTATCTTCTTTTCTGTGGATATCATGAGTTTATCCAACCTTTCAGCGATATGTTTATCATTTTCTGCTAAAGTCTTGACATTATCATTCAAACAAACCAAAGCATAATCCTGCTTTTGCAACATTCTATTCATTAAGTTTTTTAGAATGTTATTCATTTCTTCTATGGATTTATGCCGGTTTCTCAGATATTTTTCCAAACTGGAAAGAGCAAGATTAGTCCAGTTTGTGGCAAGGACAAAGTCTTTCACCGAGTCCTCTATCTAGATTGGGAAAAGTTTGAAGATTTTCCCATCATTTTTTCTGATGACAAAATTTTTCCAAGGTGGAAAATCATTGTCAGTTTCATAGATCTGTCCATCAAAAAGTTCCCATTTATGTTTTGCAGGGGAACCAGATGTTTCAAAGAGTAAATGGGAATCCATTAGAAAACCAACTCGACTTTCTCTTGTCAATTCCTCCACAATCTTTACCACCAGAGATGGTAATGTCCATACCATCTTTCCAAAGTCACGAGCTGAGTGTGGTGGACCTCCTGTAAATATTTCTACATCTGTAAATACTAGTCCCACATTTTCAGTTGATCCTACATTTCTCCATACTGTAAAAAAATTAGTTCTGAGTGAAATTGTTTCCTCCAGTAATTCCCTAGCTGTTGTCTGTGACCATCCACACTGTTCTAAAACTTTCTGTCAATTTTCTTGACCTCCACCAAATCCACATGGTAATATTGAAGATGACAGAAGGAGAATAAACATGATTAGTTTTATACCAGATAAAAATAAATCTGAAGAAGAATATACTAAGACAAATTTCTTCAACATTCATGAAGAAATAATTATTCAGTCAACACAGAAAAACAACCATCAGGGTTTAGGTTTCACAGATGGATCAGAAATTCCATCATACAGAGAAAATCCCAAAAATAAAATTCCAACGCATGTGGAAATTTCTTCAGATAATGAAATTTCTGCCTTTCTGAAAATCTATAAAGGAATTAGTCCATATGATCCTGACAATCAATGGAAAAAGAAAATGTTTAATTGGGACATTTTCACACATAAATCTAAAAGCAGATATGTTGAAGAACTCGGACTGCTACCTAAAGAAGAAAGGAAAAATTTCAACATTTAGAAAAATGAGGAATGGAGAAAAAGGATGAAATCCAACAATCAATGGATTTCCTTTTATGAGTGGTATTATCCTTCCTCTAATCAGATAGAGGAATCCTTGAGGAAAAGTTTCTTAAATCAAGCTAGGTAGAAGAGAATTCTAAATGTTGATAATTTTGTAGCAGAAAAGATGGAATCCAATCCTGTTACTATTCCATCTCCCCTTGTGACTCTAGAATTTTAGCCAAAAATACAAAGAATGTTATCCAAACCCAACCTACCCAGAGATTTGCAGGCCATAAGGGTGAAAGGAGAAAAATTGATAAAAGATACTTGCAGGGAGAGAGATGACTCTTTGAGTGTTCTTGTAATTACCAATTTTATATCAGTAATAAAATGGTATCAGAGCCAAGTTGCATTTCGTTTGAGCATACTGTTGGGAACATCTGAGTTTTCTTGAGTCTCAATAATGTCTATTGCCTGTTAAGTCAAGGATGGCATCTATGGAATTTGAAGACTAGGAGATTAGAACTTCTTTCTAGGACAAACCACGAAATCTGCTCTCTTTACGATCACAATACCGATCAATATGGTACATAGCATTCTGAAGATTTATATCTATTACTCTGAAGTTGCATAAGTGAGTTGTTTTCTACTATACTTAATTCTTCACTCTGTCATGGATTCTTTATTTGTATATAGTTCTCGTCATGAATTTGGGGATAAATCTGTTGAAGATATTCTAAAAGAACAAGAAGAAGCGAATATAGAGAAAAGAAACTCATCTGTTACAGAGTCTATAGTTCTTGATAAGTCTGTTAATCTATTTTCAGAACCTATTGCATCTGATTCTTGGACTCTTCCAAAAATAGATTTGAAAAATGTTTACAAAAACTTAGGATTACTGGACTCCATTCAGTTCTAGAGATATAAGGTCAAAGAATAAGTTTTGCAAACAATCTCAAATAACAATATCCTCCATTCTCTGAATACCATAAATCAATCCAAGTTTGATGCTGCCAGAAAAGCAGGCTATAATTTTTCCCATTTTGGCCACGTCCAAATAGGTATCTAGCCTCTACGCTGAAAAGGCCAAGATGTTGCCTTTTTCTCTTGTGTTTTTTATCGAAGATGGAGAACTTTTCCTAAAGCCCTTATTGGTGGATGCCAAGGGACCCTTGCCTATGGCCCAGCCTCATGGTCATGCTTTCCTGATTTCTTCATAGCCTTAACAAATCCAAATGCTATAAATGCATTGATGTTAGGCTTACAAACACATGGTTATGATGATTTTGACGATGATAGTAAAAACATAGCCATATGGTGGTCCTCAGTAGTCAAATTCTATAAAAACACTACTCCTTCTATGGTTAAATTTGTCTCATCACAATCTGAATTCACCACTTTAATCACCCATGATTATGGCATGAATCTTATTACACCCCATATGATTCCCTGATCTGAATTGAAACCTCCTTCCGAATGGGTTACTAAATGGGAATCTGTCAAAAAACCAACTCGAACTTCTCCTGTCAATTCCTCCACAATCTTTACCATCAGGGATGGTAATGTCCATACTATCTTTCCAGAGTCACGAGCTGAGCGTGGTGGACCTTCTATAAATATTTCTACATCTGTAAATACTAGTCCCACATTTTCAGTTGATCCTACATTTCTCCATACTGTAAAAAAATAGTTTTGAGTGAAATTGTTTCCTCCAGTAATTCCCTAGCTGTTGTATGTGACCATCCACGTTGTTCTAAAAATTTTTGTCAATTTTCTTCACCTCCACCAAATCCACATGGAAATATTGTATATGACAGAAGGAGAATAATCATGATTACTTTTATACCAGATAAAAGTAAATTTGAAGAAGAATATACTAAGACAAATTTCTTCAGCATTCATGACGAAATAATTATTCAGTCAACACAGAAAAATAGCCATCAGGGTTTAGGTTTCACGGTTGGATCAGAAATTCCATCCCTTGGAATCAAAGTTGTTTGTCCAATTGTCATAGGTATGGATTATGCTATGTACTTGGGAACACCTTTCTTTCAAAATTTCTAGAAACATGGTGCAAATTTTGACCAACAAACGAAGAGGTTCGGCTATTTTCTAGAATTGGAAGGTAAGGAATTATTTTTCCCTTTCATAAATTCAAGCTCACCCAATAGAATAAAACGAGTTGAAATATTGGAGAATTTGTTGGAAAAGACGGAAAAGAAGAAATAAATCCTAAGGATAGATGAAAATATGGAACAAGGAAAATTTTATAAAGAAATAATGGATCTCAGAAATAAGTTTCTCGAATGTTGTTTAGAGGATCCTAATGCTTTTTGGCATGTAAATAAGCATGAAGTTGAGCTACCATTAAAAAAGGATTTTAATGGAAAACTCATAAGATCAAAGGCCATTCCAATGAATCAAGATCAGTTAACCCTCTACAAAAAAGAGATCAATGAACTCTTAAAGAAAGGTTTGATCAGGAAAAGTAAGAGTCCAATAGCTTGCTTTACATTCTATGTTAACAAGCATGTTGAAGTAGCCAGAGGAAAGCCTGGACTAGTAGTAAATTATAAACCTTTGAATAATCTACTTGACTATGATGCCTATCCTCTTCCAAAACCATCTACCATCTTGGCACAGATCTCTAGGTCAAATATTTTTTCTAAATTTGACTTAAAATCAAGATTTTGGCAGGTAGGGATCAAAGAATCAAACAAATGGAAGACTGCTTTTTCAGTACCAGAAGGCCATTTTGAATGGAACATAATGCCTTTTGGGTTGATAAATGCCCCTTCAGCCTTTCAGCGCATCATGGATGAAACCTTTGAAGGTATGGAAAATTTTCTTAAAAAGTATATTGATGATATTTTAATTTATTCAGAAGATATTCCTGCTCATATCAAGCATTTGAAGATGTTCCTCCAGAGAGTAAAAGAAAAAGGAATAGTTCTTTCTGAATCAAAGATGAAATTATTTAAGACAATGCTAGACTTTTTGGGATACAATATATAGTTTGGCTCCTACCAAGTAATCCAGAGGATTTTGAATTTTATTGATAATTTTCCTAATGAAATTTTAGATAAAACGTAGCTGCAGAGGTTTCTAGGAAGCCTTAATTATGTATCTAAATTTCTTCAGCATTGCGCCCAAGAAAGAAAAATTTTGAACCAAAGGTTACAAAAAGGACCGATCCCATGGAATGAAGAATGCACTAAAGCTGTTCGGAGAATCAAAGTAAGGATCTTCAAAATACAGCCTTTAAGTCCAATACAAGAAAACTGGAAAAAGGTAATCATGACAGATGCTAGTAATATTGGATGGGGAGCTGTTCTTTGCCAAGAAAATCCAGAGAAAAAGAAAGAACCTCTAGAAATCTATCGATATGCCTTTGTTTTATGGTCTACAACTTAGAAAAATTGGGCAAGCCTCAAGAAAGAAATCAGAGCAGTTTGTCTGGGAATTGAAAAATTCAAAGATTTTGTTATCTATACAAAGTTTTTAGTAAAGGCTGATTGTCAGGCATTAAAATTTGCCATCCAAAAATGTGATTTTGAAGATGCTGCAATGGTAAGATGGATGATGACACTCATTCAATATAATTTTGAAATTGAATTCATTCCTGGCCACAAGAATTCTTTTGTTGACATGCTATCCAGGGAATTCTTAGAAAAGAATTCTATTCATTCTTTAGCCTGCAATTTCATAAGAAGAGTCAAAGATTGTGTTGAAATAGAAACCCCTTATGGATGGGTTAGGTATCCCAATATCAGTCGTACCATGCTATTTGATCATGATGATGAATGGTACCCAGTAAAAGAGATAAGGTGGAGAGAAGGTATTCCCAATCTCTGGACTTGGGATGATCAAGAAGTTGAAAATGATTTGGCCATTCAAGAACTTGATTATTTGGCTCATATTGGGAACATCGCTTATGAAATTTACTATGAAGATGATAACAGAATTGGAAATTGCAGACTCATAATTAAACAATTCAACAATCCTCTTAGAAGGACTGATTTTGATCTAGAAAGACAAAAGTCCGCTTTCTTCCAAATGATTAATTTAGAAAATATCTCTTGCAATTTCTTCTATCATCTCCAATTTGATTTTAGCTATGAAGACTGGCCAACAGAAAGAATGAATCAAGAAGATCCTCTCCCAGATTGGTTTATAGACTGGTTGAAAATCTATGGTCTCAGTGCTATCCTCAACATGCCCTATCATTTCACACGGTTGAAGATTGATGGTTTTTCTGTACCCGGCTCACTCCATACTAGAGTTTTCTATAAAAGTCTTAAAGATGTCATGGAAATAGAAGATATCACTTTCCTAAATGCAATAAGGAGATGTGGTCATACTCACTGGTTCGTAAGCCAAAGGATTCGTGCGAGGCAACTTGCCTCAACCACTGATGGGACCAGAATGGAATACAATGACTTTCATCATCAATCAAATACAGACGATAGTCCTTTTGAAGAAATTAATTTTCTTCAACCTCTAGAAAATCATGAAGATCAGATTTGGGAATCTGAAAAAGAAGTTACGGTCCAATTCTTTTCCACAAGTCTCATAGATAATTTCCAACATAGTTACTATACCCACCCACAAGTGTCATTTTTTGTACTGTAAAGTCTTTCTAACCGACAATGGTGTTAGATGTTTCTTTCATGGGTTCTTCATAAAAGAATCTCCATTTTGTACACACCAGCACATAGTACTAGATATGTTTGAGAATCTTTGTGTGGATGTCCTTCCAAGGTTACCCGAAAGCAATGATTCCTAACATTTTACTTTCTTTATGTCACAGAATAATTGTAAGGATTCTGATACCCTTGCACGGGACTATCAAATCCTTCTTTTTCGGACGGTTTCCTTGCAAGGATAATTGATACGAAGGAATCTTACTTTTGAAGCCATGGATTTCACTGGGGAAGATTTTTCTCAAGGAATTGGCTGTATAAAGAAGAGGAATGCCCAGATGAAGGCATTCAGGTCAAGTCTAGAGTAAGGATCTAAGAAGCCTGTGTCTCTATGTGCGAGAATAGAGAAGAACCTAAAGTGGCTGGATCTTTTAGGATGAGTGTTTGTGTCTGTGTCGATCTTTAGACTAAGTCTACTTTGTGTGCCAGGTAGCCTACAAATTTATCTTGCTATGCAAGGATATTTATCTGTTAAATGCCACAATAGTCAATCTCAGTAAGGATCATGTTGTCATTCTAAATCTTGTAATTTCTCGGAAGAGAGATGACTCTTTGAGTGTTCTTGTAATTACCAATTTTATATCAGTAATAAAAATAACATAATGAATTCCATTCTTTAATAATTTCGTACATACATTTCTATTAAGAAAAATAAAATTATTTGTCTTCTCGTGTGGCCCGATTTTCATTTCTTTGACCTTCCTGGCATTGAAGCCCATATAGGCTTCCACAACTTTTGGCTTGTCTATTTTCAAGCACACTCACTTTCTTCTTTCCCTCATAATTTACATAAAATAATTTTATACATGATGGAAATCAAATTAGTTTCAGATCCAAGAATCTCTAAGATCCAAAAAAATTCAACTAGACCCTGTAACTTAGGACTTTTTATCTCCTCAATCTACCACTAATCGAACGGTCCTTCATTCTCTCTAACCCACTCAATATTCTCGAAATCTCTTTTAAGGAGAATATTTCATTACAATATTCCTCACAGCCATATAATTCTCATAAAAGCATTGGTTTATACAAAATAAAGAATGAAATCAATCTTAAGAAACCAACTCCCTCGGTAACTGGTTTGACTCTCTTGGTTAAATGACACAATAAAAATGAAGAGCTTATGCTCCTGCATGAATTTCATTTAATGGAAAATTGACAGATTATAGGACACAATGTTTTTTTTTCAAAAACAATCATTAGGAAAACAACATAATTCTCCACAAATTGTTTTTTACTCTGAATCAAGATTCACAACCCTTATATGAATTTTGAGAGCTTAAATTCGATAAAAGAGTAAAAGTTTGAAATTTCATGGCCACATTTTGGCCCAAAAGTGTAACCCATCTTCATGCATTCACCTGATAAACAACATGGAAAAGAAGAGTATTCCTAAAGTTGCTTCAAATTCCAACCAAAACTCCTTGTGGCTTAGACAAGGCTCGTGTAAAGATGCCAAGTGTTGTCTGAAATCATTGGGGTATGAGGAAAAGAAAAATTTACAATATTTTAATAATATTAAAAATAATATTACATGTAAATTTAAGGAGAAAAATGTAATTTGATATAGAATTAGAGGATAAGAGAAAATTAAGATACCATGAAGAGATAATCAACCATAATTTAGTAAATAAAAAATATATATTTGTTTTAACAAGTTTAATGAAGAAAAACAACATTATTAAACTAAAATCAAACTTTAATAAAATCTATAGCGAAAGAAGATATTTGACAATTCATAAAAAAATTAAGAGTCAAAACAAATTGTTATTTTTATGAGACTATAAAAAATTGAAAAGTGAAAATTATCTTTTTTAATATTTTATGTATACTTATCATAAATCTCAACCTTAAAATATTTATAACAATATTAACTTTCCTAAATTAAAATTATGATAATTTAGAAAAAAATTATCTTAAACTTTTCCACGAAAAAACAAATAAAAATAAAATTCTATAAACAAATTCTCCCATTTCTTTTTAATTTATATACTTTAATATACATACAGTCAACAACATTCCTATAAAGTAGAGGGGTAATAACATGGAAAATACATTAATTGAACCAGGTGGTTGTGGAATGCGTTCAAATGGTCGGGTGGGAGCCGTGGTGTGGTGAATCGGCATGGCGTGTAAGTGAAGGTAATGAGAGTAAATTCTTGCCCATTGCGTTACTTGAATTATAAGTTACTTGATTGTTCTTTAATTGTAATTCATTATAAAGTGGTTTATAGGTGGGCGAAGAAATAACATGGAAAAAGGAATTAGGAATTTAGGGAAAAAACTAAATCTCTGTATTGACCAGGGCAGCATTAGGATGAAGAAGTCACAAATGACGTGTTGGGCCATGTTCTTTGCCGTACGACCAACTAAATTTCAATAAATTTGTTTCCAAACAACCTTTGTGAGTTGCAACTTACAATACCTCACCCTAATCATTAATTTGAAGCCTCATTGAAGAAGGTTTCAAAAGTAGTTATCATTGCGCAACAAAAAGCTTTAGGAATTCAAATAAGAAATTTAATGATAATGAAAGAGAGGTATATGAGATATTTGAAAATAATGAACGAATTGTATTTATTGATGAAACACGTAATGAGAACAAGAGGAGAAATATAATAAGTTACCATATTTGAGAGAATCGAAATCGAGGATGAGGAGTTGTGGCTATATGGCCAGAAAAATGAGTCAAAGTTATAAAACATTTCCATCAATATGCTAATTATAGAAAACGAGCGATTACTATATGGGAAACGAAAAATGATAGAGGTAATTTTATTTCCATATGGGAAATGAATAATGATAGAGGTAATTATATTACAATTTTTTTTAGGGATAATATAGTGGAAATTTTAAAGTTATCCATGTATTTCTCTAGTTTTATCATTAATAAGACAATCCAAGAATTGAAAATTTCTTTAAGGGGAAACATTAGCTTCTTTTAATAATGATAAAATTGTGTGGTTGAACATGTGAGTAGGATTACACCCAACCTGGGCCACACCAACCCTTAACATGTCTTGATTTTTTCCCATGGGATTTCGAACCATTGGCATTTTCACCACAAAGTGCCTTAATAGAACACCCCATCACTATCTATTATATGCCTCGTGGGTTAAAAGTTTTTTCAACTATTATCTCACATAAACAATCTAATTTCAAGTAGGAAGAAAAATTCATAAAGAAATACGGTTATTTTAGAATTGTATTCATACTATAAAAATAAAAGGTCAAACAACCATGGTTTTGTAATTGGATTTATCAAAGATGTATGGTAGACCAAGTTGGTTATACCTAAGATTAATTCTATTATAAACTGCTTTCAGTTTACTAATGGTTAAATGGATAATAGGGTCTATTAGTATAGTGTCATTTGTAATCCTTATTAATGGATAAACCTCAACATTATTTAAGCCTAATAAAGGGTTAAGATAATAGTGCTCTTTCTTTCCTCAATTGTTATTATTAGTGGCTAAATATTTGAGTAGAGGGCCTATAAGAAGCTAGAAGAAATGAGTAAATTGTTGTTATCATGATTGAAAGAACAATTTTTCTAACTCATTTGTTATTTGTTTATGATAGTTTACCATATAGTAATGGTTCTATAAGGCAAGTGAAGAATTTTAAGGATGAAAAATAAATATTTAGAAGTAAGTTCTTTGTTACATGTTGTAGCAGCTACAACCACCCTCCAAAATTTTTGCTTGCATGCAAATTTTGGAGCCTACCTTAGATACTGTGCTCGATCATCCTTGGTCACTTACTGGTAAGCTGATGATTTCAAGCTTCCCTCCTTGATCCTAAGAGTTGTCCGTGTTCTCATCTTTATGCAGCATGTGTAATTTTCAGGCATAGGGGTTGTTGTTTTTCATGCAAAGGGAATGTTGTTTTGCTTCAAGGGAATTGTGTGCGTATGAGTGGTTGTCATCACATAAATAGGTTGCATTCTCACTTCACACACTCTTGTCATGAAGGTTGTTGCATCAAGCAAAGTATGTCTTATGCATTCTGGATGGTCTACGTCGTGTCACTAAGTGTCCCTGTGTGATCACAGTCAAGTCCTATCAATGTTTACATATGTTTCATAGATCTCACACTTATCCATTTTCTCGAACAACCTAGCCTCATCTAACTTCTGGGAACTATGTGCTTTGCTTCTGCAACCTTCAAGATTCCTCCCTTGCCTGATGAAACCCTACAGTGCGCAGAGACCCAACTTCCCTTGCCTGCTGAAACCCTGCAGCCCACAGAGAGTCCAACCAACACTGCTCTCCAAAAATGCACAGAGCAGTCAGGCAGCGAGCATTGCTCTCCAGAAATGCGTAGAGCAGTCCAACTACACTGCAATAAAAAATTTCACAGAGTTGTCCTCCCAGGACCCCCATCCCGTAAAAGTGTCTTGTGCCTCAAAACTGCACAGTGTTGTCCAAGCTGCCTACCTGTCTTGCATGTATAAACTACGCAGATGAGCCTCCCAAGGCCTCTTTTCGGTTTAAGTCACTTTTCGCTAAAATTGCATAGATCTACCTCTCAGTGACTACAAGAAAAGTTGATATGTTGAAATCGCTTCCAAGGACTTGAGGAGAAGGACAATGGAACCAAGTAATGGAAAACATTAGGGCCACATGAAAACTTCGTCAGATGCATGATCATCTTGAGGGTAAGTATGGTAAGTAAAGAACAACTTTCAAAGTACACCTCTTAGTTGAGTTTGCAGGACTACTTGTCATTGTCATATCATCCTGTCCTCAGTAACATGCATGTGCGCAAACACGAAAAGTCATTTTATGTGTTTCTTCTATATGTCTTGCTTCCTTTTCACTTGCTTCACCAACTATCATCTTTGGCATGTTGATTGCTATGTCACGCTTATGACCTCATTCTAGTGATGTTGAAAGTTGTGTTTGAGTTGTGCTCGCTCTGTAAACATATATCACACTCACACACAATGTTGTATGCACTGTCGCACAAGTTTCTTCACGGTCGTCTGAATGTCTATCTCAAGTGTCGCGCTTGTCGCTCACACCCGTTGGTCAGTCACACTGAGTGTATGTTATCTTGATGGTTTAAGTGTCTTGTCATCGAGTCATGTTGAGTGTGTGTTCACAAGGTCATGCATGCACAAGTTCACTCCCTGACACACTTAGTCATTTTGCTGAAACTTTGTCAACCAGACCACTCCCCAATAGCCAGACCTCCATTGAAAAACACTGCACAGTCTCAACCCTCAGTGATCATGTACTGCTGCCCAGAATTATGCAGATCTTGAGGCTGCCTCCTAGGCAATCTGTACTACGCAATATTGGAGTCAACCCAACTAACTGTCACCTAGAATAATGAAGAATTTTCTCAGTATGCCATCTTAGTATGCACTTCTCGCAAGAAAACTATCAAGTCTCCATCTGGTCAACCAGAGAGTTTGATTAGGCAGTGACCCTGGGCCTCACTCCTCCAAAAAATTGCATAGAAGCTGCCAAGCATGCCCACCTATGTTGACTGAATAAATTGCAAAGATATGTTGGACAGACACACGTTCCCTGTCACTACACTATCCTCAAAATTTGTGCAGTTCTATTAGCCCGTCACCCTGTCAGCCAGCTTACTGGTCCTCTTGAAAACTGCATAGTTTTCATGGGTTCTCTCCAAGCTGCCCAGCATCCCTCTTAGCCCAAAAAATGCGTAGGGATGTCCTGTAGGCTAGCCTCCCATCTCTGTGTAGCTTTTTCCAGTGAGCTCCTGCAGCCTGCTATTAGACTCCCTAGATAATCTGCATAGTTTTCACTGCCAATGTCCCCCTGCTGCCTGCACTGTCTCCCTGGAAAAATTGCACAGATCTTCCCTCCATCTGAACCACATCCCGTAGACATTCACTGTTGATCCAGACTACCCATCCCAGCCTCTTCGTGACCTCTATGCAATTTTCATTAAGAGTGCCCAGAGGCCGCATCCCGACTTGAAATGTGCTCTGTGCAGTTTCAAAGCCTTGTCCTCTCTCCCGATCACCTGCATCCGAAAATGAAAGATAATGCATAATGCATCCTCTCGTCATGAGCGATTGTGGATACAAGTACACAGATGAGACATGGTGTGTAGACGAACAGGATGAACAAGGAGTGCATGCTAGGAGACTTGCTTGCAAATAGAAAAACACATGGAGCATGCTAGGTACACATGAAGGAGAGACATGCACGTGCAACATCAAGCGAACACCAAGACCATTGATGACTCCGCACACCTTGCCATGCGGAGGTGAAGCTATGATACACCAAGAGCACATTCATCACTCAACAACATTGCAACTCGACATGGACACTGCCAATAGCATGAACATACCAACTCTGTTGCGTCGAGTCATGTCATAAGTCATCTCGGCCACATCACTACTGTGGGCCATACTATTGTAATCAATGTAATGTAATGTGGAAGTCCAAGAGACACACATGTAAAGTTGAAGAGTCATGTAAGTCAAATAGTCATGAGGGAAGTTGAACAGTCACAAGGGTCAATTTCACCCTTGGCTATATATACCCCTCATTTGTACATGCATTCACCTTGGCTCCTCCCACATAGTCTTGAGAGTCTGTAATATTTTCTTTGAGGAGCGAGCAGTGGCTCCAATTCCCCGCTATCGGGGTTAGTGATGTAATGGTGTATGGATGTGTCTTGGAACTTTTGCTTAATTCAGAATCCTGTTAACACGCCATAATGTTTTCACACATTTATTGTATTCGTTTGTAAGACTATTCTTTAGATGCTTGTAATGCATGTTTCTTTAAACTGTATTAAGACAGTTGAACTATTTCAGTTGTTTCAATACGTATTCTATTGGAAATTTGTTGTATTAGTTGTTAATGTTGTCTCGCCCATGTGGGATATCCCACCGAACACTCGATAGATTCGTTCTTGTAAACTTGTTATAACACCTGTCACACTCATGTGGACTATTCCGTTGGGTGTTGTATGTGTTATATGTTCACCTTGTGTTTGTGATTGTCGCATCCGTGTGGACTACTCCTCCATAAGTTGCACATTTCTTGTTGTGTTGTGTGTCTCTAGTAGAGTTGGGACTATTCCCTTTCAACCTAAGACTCACTTCCACCCTCTGCCTTTGCAGTGAAAGAACTTTGACACAAGCGACACTAAGCACTCACTAGGCACGTGAACCTTGTTATTCAAAGACAAAGTAAACACCTTCATGTGCTGAAAAGCAAGAGCTAAGGCAACTATTTATGATAATGGAAACCAGGCCATCGTACCAAATGGGACTCATACACCAAATGGTGTGAGGTATATTTGGGACTTCATATCGGGGAGATCCCCTGAATGTTAACGGTTACAACACCGTCAACATTTCTGGTGCTAAAAGAAGGGCCGGATGACAAGCTGAGTCCTCACATCCTATTTTGAATCTTCACACATCTATCATGGATATCGTTGTAGTCCACCCTCCGCGATGTATGTTTGATGCACATTCCTTTGAAATCACGAAGGAGTTTTTCTATCACTTATCTGAACTCACGTATGATGGTGAAGGCGAAGTGGCCTAGCCTAAGCACTTACACGACTTCCTTGCATTATTGGAGGATGCAGAAGAGTTTGATGAAGTTGAGGTCAGCATGTTGCTTGCAACCACACTTCGTGAATCCCCACAACGGTGGTGCCGCAACTGGCCTCACAATTGCATGCACTCATTTAAGTAGTTTTGTGATCTAATCAAATCTATTTTCCATCATTTTGACAAGAAAATGTTAAAACCACGGAAGGCCCTGCATGAATAGCCTATGGATTTTTGGCAGCACTTCCATTTACTCCATTTTGAAGCTCCGAAAAACCAGATGAAATTCCAATATCTCATGGACAGATTCGAATATTACCTTACCAAATCACTTTGTCCCAAAATGAAAATAAATTTCAAACCTCGCTCAACATACTTTGGTGAGGGAGTTGTGCAAACACAAGTAGTCACAGTTGTTGTCACAAGTCACTGTCTGCCTCCCCCTCATCAAACATCTCCACCCACGTAGAGTGATGTGGGAGAATATGCACACACGTCCCTCACTACTCTTAATTTCTCCGCAGATTTGGTTGGGAAGCCCATGGGTTGTCACATGCATTTTTTACCTTAACCTCTGTCTTTGCATTTTGTTGATCCTTCAGATTTCACTATCTTGTGTTCTTCTGTTCCAGACTCTCCACTCTTTGTGAACGAGCATCAACTATTAATGAAGTTAATGCTGCACAACCAGCCTGCACTATCATTTATGAATAGTATGACCGAGCATCTGGGCATGAACCCACAGTGAAGAATAAACTCCTTCTATCTGCACCTCCTCCTCTTTTAATTGACATCTTTGATGATTCTGGTATCTATGATTTTCCTTGTGTAAATCCATCCA
Organism: Pinus taeda; assembly: GCA_000404065.3. NCBI lineage: Eukaryota > Viridiplantae > Streptophyta > Pinopsida > Pinales > Pinaceae > Pinus > Pinus taeda. The sequence goes on along the minus strand of APFE030690378.1, from coordinate 26,321 downwards.
TGGATGCATCTACTTAGGATCATTCGCAGAACACACTTGATGTCAGTCCATCAATTGATAGTAGAGAGGAAAAATCATTCATTGAGAATCCACTTCACTTTTCATTTAATTTTTCCATAAATGCAAAGGGTGAACATTCTTGCTTCTCATCTACCCCTCTGTATGATTCATCAAATCATGAGGATGGCGACAAACATCCTGAATCTTCTGATCATGATTGTCGTGATCTCTGTACTTCTTCATTTGATCAGGATGTTGATTCACTCGTTGTTAATCTGTCTAATCCACTGGTCTCCGAAGATCTACCTATTGACAAAGTGGAAACCCCGCAGGCTATCGAGGCACTTCAGCGTGAGCTGATGGTTATGTTAAGCCCTCGTTGTCCCGAGGTTAGTTCCACTTCTAATCAGAAAATTTTCGAAACACCCAAGGATCCTCATCACTCATCTATATGCACTGAAGATCAATCCAACACATGGATTTCACTCCCTCCACCGGAATCGCATGATCCCATCTCTTATGCACTAGAGGAATCATTCACAGCAAGCACACTTGCAAGGCGTAAGTTGTCTCTTTTTCTCATGTTTTCTTTTCTATCATAGTCAAGAGAATGCATATGCGTATCATCTATACAAAGTGTGTCACAACACCATGGTAAGTCCACATAGTGTTTGTCTTCTGCTTTTACTCTTTTCTTTTCTATGGATGTGTTTAAACTCGGAGTGTGTTGGTCTTCATTGTTTTATCTTTCATGTTTGTTGGTTTGCTTGACTGCGGTTTTCGTGAACCATTCCTTCACCAACATGGGCCAGCCAATGTGCCGGTGGCTGCATCAGAAATATCACTTCATGTGAGTAGGCCCATGCACTATTTAGTGTAGGAGTAGGAATAACCTTTTCTTCTTGCTTTGCTTTGCTTTCTAGTTTGTATGTTTGTTTTCTTGCTTACATGGTTTGGTTTGCTTTCTTGCTTTCTTTGCTTACTTGTTTTGCTCTCGCTTTACTTCTATTTTTTTCTTTGCTTTCTTGTACCCATAAGCTAGCCTCTCATGAAACCGTGTTTGGCTCTCGAGACAAGCTGGGAAAATCTAAGAAGACTTGTACAAATATAAACATTTGGTTATATGTTGTCCTCTCTCTTTATGAAGAACTTGTTGTCTTCAGTCAATGATGCCTTGATGGAGAATACGTTTATCTCAGAGTGAGTCTTGGTGAAAACACAATGCTTGTGCTCTAACTAGTACAACCTACTCTAGTCAGTTGTTTTGGGTTAACCCTTTTCAACTAAATCAAGTAGAGTAAGGTGAGGGGGAAAACCTTAACGACTATGTTACAGGTAGACATAACATACTTATCTAAAGGAACAACCTCTTTTGCTCTCAATAAGTCGGGATCCCTCTTTCACCTCTTTAATAAATAAGTTCCTAGCATAGTACTTGAAAAAAAAAATTGAAAAAAAAAATGAAAAAAGGAATAAGGTGAATGAAGAGAAAGGCTTCCTCCATAGAGAGGTGATGCAAGTAGCTTCGTCAGGGTACTGACCAGGCTCGCTGGAACTGGAGCGATGCTTGTGTTCCTGCATGACTCCGCTAGGGTACTTTCCAGGCCTGTTGGTAGCGGAGCAACAACAGAGATGAAACTTAAACTCTGACAATCATATTACTTGTGCATCAATATACCCCTCATCCCCAATCGAAATAACTAAGTTGACTTGGGTTGGAATGTGTGCTAACCGATCAAGAGAATAGTAGGGACTACATCTTTCACACAAGCTAGTGCAGAAGCCATCATGATCGAAGAATCGAGCAATACCTTTGGAAGGGTTAGACTTTCTTTTCACGAAACAAGGTCCATTCAGAGAGCTGGAGTTCTACCAGTGTGTCGCCAAGTGTTGTATCGGCTACAACCACCCTCCAAAATTTTGGATTGCATGAAAATTTTAGAGCCTACCTTGGATCCTATGATCAATCATCCTTGGTCACTTATTGGTAAGCTGACTATTTCAAGCTCCCGTCATTGATCCTAAGAGTTGTCCCGTTCTCATCTTTATGCAGCATGTGTCATTTTTGGGCATAGGGGTTGCTGTTTGTGATGTAAAGGGAACGTTGTTTTGCTACAAGGGAATTGTGTGCATATGAGTGGTCATCATCACATAAACATGTTTCATTCTCACTTCACTCACTCTTGTCATGAAGTTTGTTGCATCAATAAAAGTATGTCTGGTGCATTATGGATGGTCTACATCGTGTCACTAAGTGTCCATGTGCGATCACAGTCAAGTCCTATCAATGTTTACATATGTTTCATTGATCTCACACTTATCCATTTTCCCGGGAATCCTAGCCTCATCCAACTTCCCAGAGCTGCGCGCTTTGCTTCTGAAACCTTCAAGCTTCCTCCCTTGCCTGCTGAAACCCCATAGCTCACAGTGACCCCATTCAACACTACTCTCCAAAAATGCACAGAGAAGTCAGGCAACCATCACTTCTCTCCAGAAATAAGCAGAGAAATCTGACTGCACTGCACTAAAAAATTGCGCAAAGGTGTCCTCCTAGGACCCCCATCTAGAAACAGTGTCCTATGCCTAAAAACTACGTAGTGTTGTCCAATTTTCCCTCATTGTCTTGCATGTAGAAACTCCATAGATGAGCCTCCCAAGGCCTCATTCTGGGAGCAGTCACTGTCTGCTGAAATTGCACAGATCTACCTCTCAGTGACTATAGGAAAAGTTAACATGTTGAAATCATTTCCAAGGAGTTTAGGAGAAGGAAAATGGAACCAAGTAGTGTAAAAGATTAGGACCGCATGAAAACTCCATCGGATGCATGATCATCTTGAGGTTAAGTATGGTAATTAAAGAACACCTTTCGAAGTACACCTCTTAGTTGAGTTTGCGGGACTGCTTGTCATTTTCATATCATCCCGTCCTCAGTAACATGCATGTGCGCAAACACGAAAAGTCATTTTATGTGTTTCTTCTACATGTCTTGCTTCCTTTTCACTTGTTTGACCAATTGTCATCTTCAACATGTTGATTTCTATGTCATGCTTGTGACCTTGTTCTTGTGATGTTGAAGGTTGTGTTTGAGTTGTGTTCGCTATGTAAACATTTATCGCATTCACACGCAATTTTGTAAGCACTTTCACGCAAGTGTCGTCACGGTCATCCGAATGTCTATATCAATTGTCACGCTTGTCGCTCACACCCATTGGTTAGTCACACTGAGTGTAAGTTGTCTTGATGGTTCAAGGTGTCTTTTCATTGAGTCATGTTGAGTGTGTGTGTGCAAGATCATGCATGAAAAATTTCACTCGCTCACACACTTAGTCATTTTGTTGAAACTTTGTTGACCAAACCACCCCCCAATAGCTAGATCTTTGCTGAGCCACACTTCGTAGTCTCAGCCCTTCGTGATCATGTACTACTACCCAAAATTGTGCAGAGCTTGAGGCTGCTTCCTAGGAATTCTGCACTGCGCAATCTTAGAGTCAACCCAACTGACTGTCACCCAGAACAATGCAAACATTTCTTAGTAAGCCATCTCAATCGGCGTTCCCTGCAAGAAAATCTATCAAGTCTCGAGTTGGTCAACCACAGAGTTTGACTAGGTAGTGACCCCGGGCCTCACTCATCCAAAAAATTTCATAGAAGCTGCCAAGCATGCCCGCCTCTGTTTACTGAAGAAATTGTGCAGACATGCCAGACAAACACCCGCTGCCTATCACTGCACTGTCCTCGAAATTTGCATAGTTTTGTCAGCCAATCACCCTGTCAGCTGGCATGTTGCTCCTTCTGAAAAATGCGCAGTTTTCATGGGTTGTCTCCCAGATGCCCAACATCCCGCTCAGCCCAAAAACTAGATAATAATGTCCTATAGGCCAACTTGCCAACTCTGTGCAGTTTTGACTAGCAAGCTCCCATAACCCATTGCCAGCCTCCCCGAAGAAACTACGCATTTTTCACTACTAGTGTCCCCCTGATACCTGTACTCTCTCCCTGGAAAAATTGTACAGATCATCCCTCCAGCCGAGCTAGATCACAGAAACAGTCACTGCTGATCCGGAATTCCCATCCCAGCCTCCCAGTGACCTCTGCGCAATTTTCATTGATAGTGCCCAGAGCACGCATCCTTGCATAAAATGTGCTCTGTGCAGTTTCAGAGCCTTGTCCTCTATCCTGGTCACCTGCATTTGAAAGCAAAATATAATGCATCATGGTAGAATAGGATATTTCTGGATTTGATGTTGTATCATCATTAGTGATTGCAGATACAGGTACACAGATGAGACATGGTGCGAGGACGAATGGGATGAACAAGGAACGAATGCTAGGAGACTTGTTCACAAACATATAAACACATGGATCATACCAAGGACAAGTGAAGGAGAGACATGCATGTGCAACCTCAAGTGAACACCAAGACCATCGAAGACTCCGTACACCTTTCCATGCGGAGCTGAAGCTATGATACACCAAGAGCACATTCATCACTCAACGACACTGTAGCTCGAAATGGACACCACCAACAACTTGAACATACCAGCTTTGTTGTGTTGAGTCATGTCATGAGTCATCTCGGCCAAATCACTACTGTGGGCCATATCATTGTATTCAATGCAATGTAATGTGGAAGTCCAAGAAACCCACATGTAAAGTTGAAGAGTCATGTAAGCCAAATAGTCATGAGGGAAGTCGAATAGTCACAAGGGTCAGTTTCACCCTTGGCTATATACACCCCTCATTTTTACATGAAAAATAATTTTCACCTTGGCTCCTTCCACATAGCCTTGAGAGTTTGTAATCTTTTCTTTGAGGAGCGAGCAGTGACTCCAACACCCCACTATCGGGGTTAGTGATGTAATGGTGAATGAATGTGTCTTGGAACTTTCACTTGATTCAAAATCCTATTAGCAGGCTAGCATGTTTTCGCACATGTATTGTATTTGTTTGTAAGACTATTCTTGGGATGCTTGTAATGCATGTTTCTTTAACCTGCATTAATACAATTGAACTATTTCGGTTGTTTTAGTACATGTGCTATTGGAAATGTGGTGTATCAGTTGTTAATATTGTCTCGCCCGTGTGGGATATCCCGTCAGACACTCAACAGATTCATTATTGTAAACTTGTTATAACGCTCGTCACACTCATGTGGACTATTCCGCTACATGTTGTAAGTGCTATTTTTTCACCTTGTGTTTGTGACTTTCGCATTCGTGTGGACTACTTCGTCGGAAGCTATGCATTTCCTATTGTATTGTGTGTCTCTAGCAGAGTTGGGACTATTCCCTTTCAACTTGAGACTCACTTCCACCCTCTCGCTCTACAGTGAAATAAATTTGACTCAAGCGGCACTAAGCACTCACCAGGCACGCGAACCTCGTTGTTTAAAGACAAAGTAAACCACTCTCATGTGCTGACAAGCAAGAGATAAGGAAAATCTTTAAGATAATGGAAACCGAACCATCATATCGGACGTGACTCCTACACCAAACAGTGTGAGGTTTAGTTGGGACTTCATATCGAGGAGACCCCCTGAATTTTGATGGGTCCAACATGGTCAACATTACAATAGACCATAAAGAAGAGAGTAACTTGTTGGGGTTGTTTTCTTACAATCATATTGGTTTTCAAGAGGGGTTCAAATATCATCTAAACTAAATGTATATGGAAGAAAACATTGAGGTTGGTTATTGGAAATAGTTGAGAGAATAATACACCATTGTTATTGTAATTGGATTTGTAGAGTGGAAAACTTAGAAAGAGAAAACCTCTATTTTCATATAATAAAAATAAAGTATGATGATGGATTCCATCACCATTGAATCACAAAACGCACACTATAGTAATCCATGTTGTAATATTCCTAAATACATATTTTATAAGCCATAGTCCATTTACTCTTATCATACTGTCGAACCATAGTACATTTAGTCTTATCATACTCTACCTTGTTATTGACATCATTAAAGGGAGTACTTACTCCACAATCTCAATCTTTATGGATAGAGAAATCTTTGTAAATTATGTTATAAATATATATACAACATATAGGTCTAATAGATCAATTTGGTCTTAGTGGACGTTAACCACTATCATCATCATCATCATCATCATATATATAATATAAATATATATATCTTATATAGATATATATATATATCTTTATCTTATTCAATATATTGTTTTTTCTGAAGGAATTGGCAAATGGGTGGGTCTTGAACTCGCTTGATATGAGATCAATTCCAACAAATACCACTATAACCTCTAGGTGCCTACATATGCCTTTTCCATAGGCATAGGTGAATCAGGGGGCTTTGAACCTAAAACCTTTGTACACATAACACTTCATTTTCATAGCCATCACCAATTAAGTTGCCCCTGAGGGTCAATATTTATTCAATAAATAAAAAATAATTATTTTTATATTAAATACTTATTTATTACTATTTATATAAAATTGAAAAATAAAATTCAATTAGGGCTATCTCGAGTAGTTGAGCAGATTGGTTGTTATCTTTCGCACCCAAGTTCAAATCCTTGCTAGTGACATGATGAACTATAATTCCTTGATGAACTCTTAAATGAGTATATACTTGTGGACTAGCCTTGTACTAACAATCTTACTCTAGCCATGATTCTAGCCCTCAAAGTTAGAGAGACAGATTTATTTCTTTGAGAAAAATATTAAAATTTAAAAATAAAAATCATAAATTTAAAATTATTACTAACATAAAAATAAAATTTAATATAAAATTATGTTATTATATTAACATTATTTTATAAATCACATACTCATGAGAACATAAATGGGTCATATATTAAATTATAGACCTTTCCATGGTAGTATCTTCAAAAAATTTGTTAGCATCCTCATAAGATAGTCATTCCTAAGTTGTCGAGATTCGAATTTATATATATAAGTGGTGGATATTACTATTAAAATTTAATTAGAAAGATAATTATCGCGGAGCATTTTGTCTATTAATTAGAAGGGAAAATTAATCATTTAATTGTATTTTTGATGAATACAACATCTTCTAAAATCTCTGCAAATGTTGCAATGAATCTGTCTCACATTTATTTTTGGAATGTTCTACGGCAAATAATCTCTAGAATACTATTTTACCTTTGGCTTCTCTTCACAATACTTGGGAGGGCGCATCTATCCTTGAGGCATGGACGAACTGGTGCACCTTTGCCTCCCCTACCAGGCTACATAATATCCCTCTTCTTGTCTGTTGGGCCCTTTGGATCGCCCGGAACAGATTCACCTTCCAGAATTTCTCCCCTCACTGGCCCTCCATTGCTACCCACGTACTCGCTAATTACTCCCTCATCCCCGAAGATGCACCACCCCCTCGACCACGCAACATTTTACCTGAGACGATTGATTATCAGAGGTTGTGGGCTTACTTTGACGGTGTTGCACAGGAGAATGGGTGTGGCAGGGGTGCCATCCTTCATATTAATGCACATCACTCATATAGTATTATTATGGGACTCGACATAGGAACTAATAACTATGCCAAATTATCCGCAGCAAAATTCCTGATTCAATTTGCATTGGAGAAAAACTGTAGAGATCTACAAATATTTGGGGATTCAAAAGTTGTTTGTGATTGGCTAAATAAATCTTCTAGATGCAATGCTTATACTTTGAGTCATATTCTGGACGAGGCACTAAGATTGATTACATCATTTGACTCTTTTACATGCCATCATATTTACAGGGAGCAGAACACAGCTGCTAACAAGCTATCCAAAGAGGCTGTGAACAGGGATCCGGACAATTGGTTGATCTGAGAACAACGTGATGGTGCACATTACCAATTTTACCATCGACCATTTATGGATATCACTGTATAATTTTAATTTCTGCTGATCTCACAGGAAGAACAGACTTCATATATATGTCATCTGTAAATATTCATAGTTTCTTTTTTGACATTTTATCTACACTCACAAAGTGCCAAATTAATATGTAGAACTGATATTCAATATATTTACAGCCATTGATACCTCTCTGCATGGACACAAGGTATCAATGTTTTGATCACATATGTCCCTTAACATAATTTTGTTGAAGATAGGCAGTGCCTCTCTATTTGAATATGCTTAAATACATTTACAAAATGTAATTTTCTTTTAATAGAAATTACGATTTTTCCTATGGAAAAAAAAAACACATCTTCTAAAATATCCCTATACTATAAATAAAATATAACTTATAGAACATTATTCTATGCATTTATATTATATTTTTTATATAATTATGTCGATAGGCATTCCTTTACAAGGATGGCTTGGGCAGATTCAACAAATCACAAAGCCTTATTTTCATCATCCTCCTTCAAATAAAATATTGACACGTGGGCCCAGTGAAGTCATTGTTGCTCGTTTATCGCCATGTTCAAATAATTGTTCGTGTAGGCTTCGAAGGCTATACACCCTTGCCCTACTTCCTAGAACCTTAACTCCTCCTCCACTAACCAATGGCACTCAAATGGTGGCAGGGTTTGTGTTTTTGTGAATCTTTTTCACTCCGCAAATTGGGTTTCCATTTTATTTCTATTTTCCATAGTTTCAACGAAAAAATATATACATTTTTAGTTAGTAAAATTCGAGCAACCATCAATGAGTGCATGGAAAGAGGGGTTAGAGGTTAGGAAGTGTCTATTAGAAGGAGGAGGTTAATTTTGTTGCGCATTTCTTTATATAGCTACCCTCAATGACGACCTTCAAAAACTACTTATTGCTTAGCCGCTGAAAAATTTGTACCTGCATACCCTAATTTTGCATGTTGAAGTTTTATATATGAGGGAAATTTAGGAGAAATATCAATCATAAAGGGTTGAACTGTTGTTAGTTTATGCTAAAAGGATTTTACTGAGAGTTTTCTGAGGCAATTCATACACTAGTTCTCATTGAAGTTTTCTTTTCTCTTGCATACTTTGCGCTACTTTTGGCCGAGTTTTCACAAATCCCAACTTGGTGTAGATTTCAATAGTCTACCCTCATTATATGGGTTTACTAGATGGGAGTTGTGATGCTGCTTGAGCAACAAAGAGTTTGGCTTTATTTCTCTTTGAAGGATCGACACTCTTTGTTGAATTTTGTTGTTAATACCTTTAGATCATTGCTTTTGGGGATTCAAAAAATGAAGCTAGGGATTTTAATTTTCTAGATGAGTAAGTATGCAGAGATGGTTTTCTCAACCGAAGAAGTGATTCTAGTGAGAAAACTTGGTAGGTGATGAATAAGTAATCCCTAGAAGGTCTATAACGTTTGGAGAAATGCATACATAATTATTAGTATGCAATTATTCTTTAAGTTTATTTTTTGGAATGGAGTTACTCCACAGTAGGTGATTTTAGTTATTCAGTTGTGCATTTCATTGCACCGGCTTTAGGACCTATGACATGGAAAAGTGAATCTATCAAAGAGATTATCAAGTGAACTATTGTGGTTTCTATTTATAAGTTCCCTTGGGAATTTTGTTGAGAAGCAGTGTTATTGATGAGCACTTTTGGGAGGTTTATTTTCTTATCTAATATGGATCATTCCAATTCCCGATATTGGCTCCAGAAGAACAACATTTATATATTTTTTGTTGGTGCACAAATTGTCCTGGTAACTAAGGACAACCTAAGACTGCATCACTAAGGATCCTAGATCCTCCCGCTCTAGGTGATAAGGGTTGGCCTCCCTTTCACGACAAGGGGTAGTCCATGGGGATAATGTAAATTAAATAATTATTCAATTTATTCAAATAAATAAGGCTAGTTTATAGATATGGCGTAAAGAGGTATAAAGTGCGAAGGTCTAAGTGGGAGAGACCTATACATCATCTGGTGGATGATATCAAAACGTAACCTTCATTATACAACATGGAACAACATTCCACCAGAACTAAAATAAAGTAAAATAAATGATTAGAGATAAAAGAGAAACAATTAAAAGTTAGTTATGCTTATCTCCCATTTATGGTAACCCACTGTAGTGCTAAATTTGATGCAATATAATATCATGTATTCTTATTGATCATTCAATCAGCCAAAGAACGGTATCAAGGATAAGATCATCGTCTAATAGTGAATATATTGGTCAACAAACCAACCCTACATAGGTTGCAAATAGATAACCACGATCAATTCGCTACATAATCTAGCTCACATATTTTGAGATACAAGCATATGAAAAGAGAATTAACAGGAAGAAGGGAATAGACAAAACATATAACTGATAAACAATATTTGCACCAACTACTGCAAAAAAATAACAATGACATGCATTAGGAAATTCTATTAACAACAAAAATGTAAATAACTTAATCATCCAGCCTCTGATAGTATGTATATCAAAGAGGAGGTAAGATTAAATATTGAGAACAACTAAAATATCGATCATGTCAATAATCTAAACAACAATATTAATCAATATATGTTACATAGGAAATCAAAAGGAAAATGTTGGAGATAAGAAATCAAAAGAAAAATGTTGGAATGTCATACTTAAAATGCATAATTAAAAGTTACGTAATATCGTATCTTGGCATGTGCATCTGGTGCAATGCATTAAAATATGAATATTTTTTCTCTCCTAATCACCCAGCCTCCAGCCCCCTCTCGAATGAGAAAACAAGGGTTTTATACAATGTTTTGATAATTGTTTTACTTAACTATCTATTAAACAAATACATATTTCTAAAATATTTATTTGAAAATAGTTTCGCATCTCTTGTAAATGGTTTCTATTTTCTTCCTTTAACTTTGGACTTGGGACTCCACACATATTAGTCTTCCATGAAGTAGTTTATCCAGATTGTAACCCTTCCTTAATGAATAATCTATATAACATAAAACATGAGTTAGTTTCTTAAATAATGAAACAAATCGTAAATGAAATAAACATATTTCTCTTGTCTTATTTCCAAAATTCGTTCCCATGATAATGGAGGAAAAATCTGTTGAAAAGCATGATTAAGTTTCTTCAAAATATAACTAAACCCTACATAAATTTTGATAAATATTGTAAAATTTATTTATACAACTAAAAGTAAACCCTACATAAATTTTGATAAATATTGTGAAATTTATTTATACAACTAAAAGTAAAAGTAATTGATTAATTTTAACATTCAAATAATATATGTGTATCCATTTCGATTTAATTCTTCATAACAAAATTCTAAAATTAATTTCTCATAAGTGTATGGGTGGCTTTCACAGTAAACGGTGGTAAATTCTTCAAAAATTTCAACACAACCATAAATTGTGGAGTACATTCTTTCCTCCATGGTAAAAAACGGTAAATACCATCAAATTATAAGAACATATCAAATTCTGGAGTGGATTAGTCATAGGAGAAAGGTAGGTTAAATTCAAAAACCCTTAATGTTTTAAGCGGCTTCATAAACCTGTTACAATGTTTTTACGCGGCAAACATGTAATTGTCTAGAGATGAGAGCCATTTTTAATAAATGGTTGATACTTCCTATCCCGTGGAGAGTTGGAGGGAGGTTAACTTTAGTCATAGAACTAATTCTGATGCAGGGTTCTCACTTCACATCGGGAGGATAATTAATAGCGGATTGACTTCCTTCTTTGACCCGATGGCATCACGCGAGTTGAGTTGAGTGGGGCATAGTATGTCAATTCAATATTTAATGTGATAATGTTTAATAAGGGTCTTATGCAACACTTGATATAATGTTTTCGAATCCTTTGTTCATTTTAATAAATATTTCAATATTAATATATTTACGTGATACTCTATTGCATAAAGAAAAACTCCATATCAATAAAAATCATAAGGTGAATTTGGTTGTTGTTCTACAATGCCTAAAACTTATTTCCCTTTTAATATTTATGCTTATGCTTTAAAATAATAAGATCTGCCGAAATGGTTTCATATAATATTTTACTTTAGGACAATATAGTTAAATTTCAAAGGTTTTTGTTTTATACCTAAAGCTTAGAATTGATCAGTAATTCATGATGAGATCAATGGTAATATTATGTGAGGTAAAAATAGATATTTAATATTCATGAAAGTTTATTTTCAATATTCATTACATACGTTCATTAGGAAATTCAATCCTCCCAAATATATAGGCATTAATGGATTTTCATAGTAAATATTTGGTTTGTATATCTAATTCCCCATTTTGTGGATAATGTTTCCTTATTTCGCACATTGTTTCCTTATTTATAGGGGTTGTTAGTGATAGTAATAATATTTTAATTTTGTTTTAGTCACATATACTAGTTAGTGTTATTTAATCTTAGATCTAAGACTTTTGTGATCCATAATGTAGAGAGATAAGTCTTTCGAATTAATCACATAGACTTTTGTGATCCATAATGTAGAGAGATAAGTCTTTTGAATTAATCACATAGTTAGGGTTTGGTCGACGTTTCGAACCAACTAATGTTGTTCATCCTCAGGACAAGGTGAGAAATCCATTGATCAGAAGGAATAAATAGTAAGGATGCGGCATTGCCCAGAGTTAGCCGTTATAAATTAGTTGTTGGTGAATTAGTTAGTAGGTCAAGAAATTAATTACCTTGGAATTAGGGATGAGGAAAAATAATCTAAATTTAGTTAAAAACAGATGTTAAGGAATAACTAAAAGTAAAAATAGTATTTTAATATTATTTTTAAGGGTTGACTTATTCATCATAGAAAACTATGTCTTAGGAAAATATAAAATAAATGATTATAAATAACAATAATTTTTATATTAAGATATTATGTTAATACTATATATATATATAAGGGAATCCAAGATAAATTAAACAAATCAGAGTCAAAGGATAACTGGAAAATATTTAAAGTGAAAAAAAACTAAATGAAAATAGATAATTTTGGATAATGAAAAAAAACAAATAACATATATATATATATATATATACAATATGATAAAAATAAAATAAAATAGGGGAACCAAGAGGACACAAAAAAAGAGGATGAGGAGACAAGATCAAAAGAGGAATGAAGAGTTATGAAGAGAGAGCTAGAATCCAGCTCTTACTCAATTTCCAACCAGCATCCCTATTAAGATTTTTGGCGTGCCTTTTGATCTCAATCGCCTCCCTAAGCTTCCTGTCGTGGAAATGATCATTATTAGTGATAACTTTGGATTCTATAATGCAGACATGGTGCTTCGATTTTTTTGTATGCTCATCTAAGGCTGATGAGTGGGAGCGATTGTGTCTGATGTCTGCTGCATGCTCATTGATCCTTTGTTTAATAAATCTATATGTTTTTCCAATGTAGGGGATACCACATGAGCAGGGAACAAGGTAGACCCCTTTCGAGTCCTTAGGGTCAATAGGGTCTTTAACAGATCTAAGAGAGTTATTTATTCTTTTAGTTATTTGTATTTTGATTTTTTATGTCACATATAGAATCAAAATAATAATTAAGTATTTCATATGCATATTTATAGTATGACATTTCTTTAACGTTGCTTAGCGACAAGCCCTACTTATTTTTTTTCTAATTGATTTTATTGATTTCCCTTTTGTATTTTAGGGAGTGATTTGAACCATAGGAGCACGATAAGGAGTCAAATGCCAGGGAAGCATAAAGCAACACCCTCAGAGGAGACCTAGTTCTAAGGAGGGTCATTTTGGTGACAACAATTTCCATTCTTCTTTTTATAATTGCCTCCACTTGCCAAAGGCACAAGTAGCTAAAACACCATCTTTCAACTCTGAAGATTATTTATTGGGATTATTTATTGTAAGCTATTTTCAGTTCATATGAAATTCCCTTCTTATTAAACCTATTTTTGGTATCAAACAAGTTCAAGCATTGTCATCAAAGAGCTCTTTGTGTTGCCCAAGTTTTTTTGGGACAAAGTGTTGTAGTAGTTTCAGAAGAAAGATTAGTTTGATCTGCACATTTTTATCTTTTTCAATTCTTGTTACATAGGGTGAGCCAGAGATGATTGCAATGATATAGTGCATGGATGACACCAAAGTTTCAATTTTATAATGGAGTTATGTCAAAATTCCCAAAATTAAGGTTACCAATGATTGTTGCTAAAAGGATTCACATGTTCTGCACAATCTAACATTGTTTACCATTCCCAACTCCTAGATACGAAAACAACAAAAATGATGATATAAAGTTATCAAACAAGGTTTGATTTCTTTCAAAGCCCAAGGCTGAAAATTGTTTATTTTATTGATAATTTATGAAAACATGTTCTTTCTTCTTGATCATCACAACTATGGGCCACATATATGCATATTTTTTTGTTTCTTTTTTCTTGTATAGTTAGGATTGCCTGCACAATTGTGGTTATATTCCATATAGTGCGAGTGCCCATACAATGATCTATTTTTCTCTCATTTCTTGGTAGACTCTAGAATTTGAGATTTTATTTGTTTTGTTGAGCCAGTCTCATACTGTTGCACAACATTCCTAAAATTTATTATATTGTTTCTCTTGTATGCGTAGAACTAGTGTACTACACTTTTCACTGTTTTGATGTCTTAGTAGTAGTCATTGGCCTTTTTATTTCAATGATTTTCTTGTTACTGTCATATTAATCGTGTGTTTAATGGAATTGAATTTCTATTATAGGATCTTTTAAAAATCATGTATTTGATATCTCAAGGTGAATATTATGGGATATTTTTGTGTTTTCTTTCAAACTTATATGCAAGGCCTCCATTGTTTTCATCATGTTATTGATTGAATAAAAACAACTGAGATCAGTTGTTATGCTGCAACCTATTTTCTAGAGTAGCTAAGGAAAAACTCAAGCTTTCCCAATACATGAGATATATTGAAGCTAGAACACAGGAAACCAAACATTTCAAAAAAAATTGAAAATTGAAACTTGATTAATCTATTTTTTTAAAATTTGTAGATTTGAAGGAGGCTAAAAAATTGTGAGGGTGGATCTAGTAAACTTGACTTGGTCAATTTAATCATTATTTTTGGATCCATATATATGGGTACCCTTGGTTTTTCCCATGGTATTCATCTCCATATGTAGCCTATGTAAAGGATGATCAAACGCATGTTAAATGGTCTCAGTGGCCACTGGAAATGCAACAATGGTGTATTTAGACACCACCATCTCTCTCGTTGTTTTGTGATTCTAAAATATGATATTAGAGCTATTGTGGTAAATATGAGAGTCCAATGAATATCAAAGCCAAAGGTAATGACATCATCCCAATATTAGTAATGTGATGGTATGTCCAGTTGTTTGTGGAAAAAGTAGTTCTGGTGCAATGGTGATTTGACATAATTCATGGTGTTGCAGTGGTATGATGAGAATCTATTGCAAATATGTGATGAAGAGGTTTGGTTGTGTGATGACAATGAGATAAATGAAGGAGCAGAGGTGGAGGAAAATGGAAAAAAAATGAGTTTCTCCAAGAAAAAGTAGAAGTGAGAATGCGCGTTACTCTTTTCAAATAGGCATATGATGAAGAAAGAACAAAGGTTGGAGAGGCAAGGATTGTTTCCCATGTTTAAATTAAAGTTTCTAGATTAGTTGTCGTTAGAGTTGTTGTCAAAGAGGAAAATGGTGGCACGAGAGGCTACACAAATTTTAGAACAACAAAAATAGCTCTTGTCAGACAAGTTTGAAATTGTTGGCCACTGCAACAAAATGATCAGATGAAGAAAGGTTCAGAGATAGAACTGTATTGGACCAACAAGTGCGCTGTCATACTAAGTGCGTTGACTGTGTGATGAGGACTTGTTTTGTTGTGGTTGTGATGCAAGATCATCCCACTTCTGAGTCAAAATGTATTTTAACTAGACTTAGGGGTTTTCATTTACCAAGTGAGTTGGTTCCCTAATAGATTGTAATTATTTGATTATTTGTATTTTCCTATGTTTGTAAGGAAAATTAGAGAAATTGTGAATATTGTAGCTAGTTCTACTCTTAAAAGAGAGATCTCGAGAATATTTGAAGTGATTTGAGATATTGTAGGTAGTTAGATTTCTAGAAATATTTATGGATTTAGAGAATCCTAGAATAGGGGATTGTTGAGTAAATAGAGGATCTGAACTTGAATCTGTTTCAAAGTCCTATTTGTATAAAAACATGTAATCAAAGTAGAATAAGATGATGAAGAATGAAGGTGTGTAGTGTGGGTAAGAGGAGAGTTTCGAGAGGATTTGAGGGTCGAATAAGGCCTTAAGGCTGAGAAGGGCTTTTATTGTAAATCATGTCACGAGGGTCGTTGTAAATTATTTCTACATTAATAGAGGAAGTTATTGGTTTCGAGTATTTTGTAATGTGTCCTATTAAACCATGTTTATGATGATGAGTCGAATGTGATAGGGTGTGTTTCAAGCCTAGGTCAAACCCACGAATGATTAGTGCAGTGGAAGAATAACCTTAAGAAGCACAGAGAATAATGGATTATTCTTGTATCAAAGTCACAATAGAAGGAGAAGAAATCAACATTCACGAGGAACAACAAGAGATTATCATTACATGGAGCATTGCAGCTATGATAGAGTGAGTTGGAAGAATAATCTCAGGAGAGATAGGTGTTGAACATTGACCAATGAAGGATGAACGATCCATTAACTAGAGGATACATGAGTATTTTTAGAGTACCGAATAGTGATTATAAGCATAAGGGAAGCTTGAAGACAAAGGATTGATATTAGAACAGGAGGGTAAGTGGAAATTATAAAGGGTGAAACTAAGTTGAATTTGAACCAAAGGAGCCAGAAGCCACAAAACAAAGCCAGAGGAGTTGAGCACAGAGGATTGGTGTAATACTTAGTTTTTTTTAGATTCCTGACATAAGTCTGTCACTTGATAACTCTAGGAGACAGAACCTGAGAAGGAGTCATCATTTAATAGCACCGGTTCAGAAGTCTCAAAGCCCGAGTGGAATTTTAATTTACGAGTGGGCATACTTAAAGGTGGGAATCCGGCTCGAGGATCTAATAATTGGAAGGGAGATGGAAAACAATGGATGGGAAATTATCTGTCACCCGGATATGTTAAAGCTGGGAGTAATTTGAGTTGTGAGCAAGCATTTAGAAGAGCCGAGAGCTAGGTGGAATTTGTCACGAGACAGATGATAGTTAACAACAATTATTTCCATTACCCGAAACAGAGATAGCCCAGGAATTTTTCTATTAGAATTTATTTATAAGCTGGGACAAGGGCATAAATGGGGTCGATAGGTGGAGCATATGTGGCCCAATTTAAGACATGGAACAGTGGGCCATAAAGGAAAAGGGAACGGGCAATAACGAACGGGCTCACATGGAAAGGCCAAGGTGAAGGACAATAACTATCAAAGGCATGTGGAGCAAGTGGCCTAGTCTAGGTCTTAATTAAATTTTCAAGCGGGTATCGAAAAGGTCAAGCTTCAATTTATGTGTTAGGTGGGCTAGTTTGAAGGTAAAAAGTTGGGTGCAGTTCTTATTGTGAATGAGTTCAGCCATGGTGGTTCTGTTATGGGTTGGGCTATGCATTTATATGCATATCTTGGCTCTAGTGGCTATGTTTAAAAATGATACTTAAAATCTGGTGGTTTGGTACCCCCCTTGCAGATCCTTCCACTAAGTTATACAATATTTAAAAGGGATTTATCTCCCTAAATTTGGGGTTGAAGGAAGCACAATTTGGAATAGATCTGGGCATTGTGGGTTCGATCGAACCAAATATTTGGAAGGCCTATAATTTGGGCTTGCATCATTTGGCATCAAAGAAGGAGTGCTCTGAAAACCTTGTAATATAGAGTTTGAAAGGAGAAATCAAGGGAGATAACAACCAAAATACTATTTCGACATTAGGATGAGATATGATAGCAAAATCAATTAAAGGAGTTGAAGGAGGTAAAATTTGTTTATGTTTTACACTTTATTTTGCATTTGAAGATTGATACCCACAAGAAAAGCATTGGAATTTTGGAAGGATAGTGAGTAGAATGTTCTACGGAAAGAGAACAATGAAGAACAACAAAGACTAATAAGAGGACTAGAGAATATTAGAGAAACATAGAATTTGGTTGAAAAGAGGAAATGTGCTCTTGAGGAGGATTATTTTGAAGAAATAGAGTAGAAGTGCTTCTAAGTGAAAGGAAAGATTGTAAAATCTTGTATGTTGTTTTTATAATTAACATTAGTTATGAATAATTATATATGAAGATAATTGAGAGAAGAAGAGTGGTGGCAACTATGACAATTGAAACTGTGACAGAGGAAGGAGAGCATGCAGAGCTCTTAAAATAGATTTTGGAAAGACCCAACAACCAAATGAATTTGTTGAAGTAAGGACAATAAAGGAGAGTGGAGAAGTTTGAAAATGATGATGCAACAACCTAAAAAAATTCAAATATGAGGAGAAGATGTGCTCAAGGAAAAAAGGGGAAGAGGTTGTACTGTAAAGGACTAGAAAAATACCACTTCCAACAAACAGAAATTGAATAGAAGTTGACAGAGGTAGTTCCATAGTGATTGTGGGTAGAATTTCCAGACAAAGATAGAAAGAGAAGAAGAGTGTTTTGGATAGAATCACCCTAGGGTCTTGGGTTGACAACCCCAACAGAGCAGAGGACATACAATAGAAAAATACATACAAATAGGCAGTCCTAATACTTAAATAGTTAAAGTTGGTATAGAAGGTCTTACTCATAGGTCCTACATTTGAGGTTGTTCCTGTAGAGTCCAAACCCTCGACTTCTTCCTTGTGCTTTAGGACCTGTAATTCATTCAAGGCAAAGAATATACACCAAAAATAACTGAAAGCATGTTCATGATATCAAGGTTAGGTCATATAAGCATATAAGTAAATACGCATTAACATAATATTTTATAAGAAAATCATGACATAAATTAATGCATAAAGACCATAATCATCATGAACAAGACAGTGCCTCTTTATTAATGTAAGCTAAAGAAAATACGGAGTTGCCTATCGGCTCCAAGAAAAACCGTCCTCCCGATCCATCTTGCCCAAGCCTTAGCAATCCTCCTTCATAGGTATACACAAGGATGTCATGAATGGATGAATGACATCTCAAGAAGGAAACAGGGGTTTCCTATGACTTGGGAGTGCAGAAGGCACATGGATATCTTCAGACTTGATCAGGGATGTAATCAACTATAATATCAATTTATAATATTTTCTCCTCCCTTAGGCCTTCCCATGGAGGTTCATGTATACTTTTCCAAATTAGATTTTTCAGTTGGGAAACAGTTGGGCCACGAGCTATAATAGGTGAGTATCAGGTCAAACCCATAAACTCAATCTGAATTAAGGGATATTATATATTTTTTAATGTTTTAACACATATACGTGGGTTGGGCATAGACTGACCCACATGTACACGCGCTTTAGATAGGGAAAAATCATGTATGGGATTTAAAACATTGTTTTTTAGAAAATGGACCAAGTCTGGTAGGGAAGGGTTGCCCTAGGCCATATCACAGAGCATCAAATCTACCAAGGGTTGTTAATGGTTCTATAACAGATGCCTCCTAATATATGAGGTTAGAAGGGGTACATGATGTTGAAAATGCAGCAAGATGATGGAGCTTAGTGAAAAGAAGTCTCCTTCACTAAGTGTGCCCGCAGGCTATTTTTGGCGCAAAGTCTATTTTTAGACATATGGATCATGGTCTATGAGTGGAAAGATGCTATTTGTGGATGATTGGTCAAGTTGGTAAAAATAGATGGACCTCTAGTTTTAGACATATGGGTGGAGTCTATTTTTAGACTGCCAGGCTAAAAATAGAACAATCGAATATTATTAGCTCTTAATAATATTTTGGACTATAAACATTATCTTATTCTCTTGGAGCACTTCGGTTCGAGCTACGGATGTGGCACATGCAACTGCCAGAAGGAAATACGTGGTTCTTATGGGTTACTTGAGCTATTGCATGAAGGACTTAAGTTAGAACTTCAGTGGTTGAGTTCTGTGGAGTTGATTGAGGAGTTGATGGAGTTGTGTTTAGTTTGACTTAGTTGAACTAGTTGTATTTAGTCTAATTGATCAATAGACTAAGTGTTGAGTGGTGTGAATTAGTTATTAATTAATTAACTAATTATTAACTCATAAATCAACTGAGGAATACATTAGTTAACTCAGTGCATGGACAGTTCAGTGGAGACAAGTGTTAGAGGTAAGTGAAAGGGCAAGACAGCTGTCAGTTGTGACTATAGTTGTGCATGAGATTTGCACATGCATGGATTGAGTATTGCCAATGAGGATTGTGTGGTATAACCAAAAGGGAATACGAATTTGGATCACACATTTGGTGTCATCCATTCTCATGTAGGATTGCGCAATGGAGGCAGGCAAGCAACGGAGGAGATTTGAGCCAGTGATTGATTCAGATCTGAGCTAGTTTGTGTGTAACAGGTGGAGATAGTACTGAGTAATTGTGAGTATTATTGTACTATGTATTGTTACATGTTCTCAATCAATATAATATACAGATAGTTGGGGGTTTTCAGCTTTATTATTTCCCCATGTACATATTGTGTTGATATGTGTGATTGATGCTTCATTGTGCGCATGTGATTGTTTCTTAATACTGCTAAATTGATGATCAACGTAGAGGAGGTTATGTATTATGCATGTATTCCACAATTAGTGTATAATCGGGATAATATCTGTGAATAAGTGTCATATTATTCAAGATTTCTACATGGTATCAGAGCAGGTTGATTTGTAGAAAAGATTTCTACAGGATATCAAAGCAAGGATTGATCATTAGATCTATTATTCAGAAAGTGACTACGTTTTATTTCTTCAGGTAGAGTCTGTAATCGGGCTAGGTAGCCGCTGGATTCATCCTTCTTTTGGAAGGTGAGATATCCGGTGAATGCCCATACAGTCGATCTCTATACAAGAAATACTTCATTCTCACGAATTTTAGATTAGAAGAGGTCGAGTTTTGAGCTGGTGGAATGGCGCTCAAGGATAGAACTCAGAAACATTAAGTGTGAGAATGGAGACAGTATGCCCTAGTATCTCACTAAGTTCACCCAATGCTGGGATGAGCTGGGAAGTGTGGGGGTGACTATCGATGATGAGGACTTGGTGAACTTGGCTCTACTTGGTCTTCTGAAGAGTTGGCATTCCTATCAAGACTCTGCCAATGTCGGGAGAAATTGCCAGGATGGGAGAGACTTTGGTCGGATCTTGTGTAAGAGGAGATCAGGCAGAATACTAGGGACGGATCTTCATCAAAGGCATCTGATGAAGAAAATTTCACTTTGGCTGCCAAAGCAAAGAGGGGGAAGAACAAGAAATCTTCTCATTCCGGTGCGAAAGGCAAGAAGCAGGACATGTCCAAGGTGAAGTGTTTTCACTGTCACCAGCATGGACACTATGCCACAAATTGTCTGCAGAAGAAGAAAAATAAGCAAGTTGCTGGATCTACAGCGGGAGAGGCCTTAGCCTCGCAGTTTGAGCTGGATTTTTCACTGATTGCATGCTTGGTATCAAGTGTGATGGGATCGGTATGGTTCTTGGACAATGGTGCATATTTTCACATGACAGGAGATCGAGA
The DNA here is from genome assembly GCA_000404065.3 of Pinus taeda. NCBI lineage: Eukaryota > Viridiplantae > Streptophyta > Pinopsida > Pinales > Pinaceae > Pinus > Pinus taeda. The sequence goes on along the minus strand of APFE030690378.1, from coordinate 4,793 downwards.
TTTGTTTTCTGATCTGGATGAGAAAGATCTTGGAGTGCACATCGAGATGGGCAATGATGGTAGATACAGTCCGACCGGTATCGGTACCATTCCTTTGAGAGGGAGTCTGGTAAACCCTTCGTATTGAAGGAAGTGATGCATGTTCCAGGATTGAAGAAGAATCTTATCTCTGTGGTGATGTTAGAAGACAAGGGATATGATGTTGTTTTCAGCGAGGGAAAGGATTTCCTGCGCAGTAAGACAACTGGAGAAACCCGGAAGATAGGGGTTTGAGTCAGGAACCTTTATCAGTTGCATGTAGATGGCTGCACAACATTGAGCAGCAAGGAAACTAATGGAGACTTGGTGGTTGAGAGGGAGGGTATATTACCTCTCAACATGTAAAGCTAGAAGAAGTCTCAGACAATTGTGGAGGAGCCACGATTGGTGCAACAACGTCAGGAGGTTGTGGAGCAACCAAAATAGGGGGAGCTGAGTGGGGATCAAATAGAGACATCTACTCATGCAGAGACCTCCAGTAGGGGGAAACTTCAAGCTAGGTGGGTTGAGGGATCACATGCAGCCATACCTCCAGGTAGGAGGTGGGGCGATATAGAGTGATCATCCCAAGGAGGAGGGGCACGATCCTTGAGGTACCCAACCTCTTGGATGAGACCTTGCTACAGGAGCCCCGATGTGGAGTAGCAGGAATTGACTGATTGGGTAGAGAAATATGTGGATAGAGTGGCAGAGAGAGTGATAGTGCAGGGAATCCCAGGACAATGCATAGCTAGTAGGCTGGAGCAATGCGAGAGGCACAAGTGTTTTTCACAGTGCTAGGTGGTAAAGAGAGGTGTGCAATGGTGCGAGATGCATGGAGATGTTGCAGTAGCGTAGATGTCAGAGAGGGAGCACTTGTCAGCAGCAGGTAGAGCTTTAGCATCAGAGTATGTTCCTAGCCCAACAGAGGGGTCAGTTGGGAGTGCTTTTGTTCCAAGTGTTGTTGGAGCAAGTGGACCAGGTAGATGTGTTGCATGCAGAACATTCCAGAGTTACAAGATAGGGGTTGCAGATAATCCATATCTTATTGAGAGGGAGTGTTGAAAATGCAACAAGATTATGGAGCTTAGTGAAAAGAAGTCGCCTTCACTAAGTGTGCCCGCATGTTATTTTTGGCACAAAGTCTATTTTTAGACTAAGTCTATTTTTAGACTATGTCTAAGTTTAGACATATGGATCATGGTCTATGAGTGGCATGATGCTATTTGTGGATGATTAGTCAAGTTGGTAAAAATAGATGGACCTCTATTTTTAGACATATGAGCGGGGTCTCTTTTTAGACTGCCAAGCTAAAAATAGAACAGTCGAATATTATTAGCGCTTAATAATATTTGGACTATAAACATTAGCTTATTCTCTTGGAGCACTTCAGTTCGAGCTACGGATGTGGCACATGCAGTTGCCAGAAGGAAATACGTGGTTCTTATGGGTTACTTGAGATATTGCATGAAGGACTTCAGTTAGAACTTCAGTGATTGAGTTTTATGGAGTTGATTGAGGAGTTGATGGAGTTGTGTTCAGTTTGACTTAGTTGAACTAGTTGTATTTAGTCTAATTGATCAATAGACTAAGTGTTGAGTGGTGTGAATTGGTTATTAATTAATTCACTAATTATTAACTCATAAATCAACTGAAGAATACATCAGTTAACTCAGTGCATGGACAATTCAGTGGAGACAAGTGTTAGAGGTAAGTGAAAGGGCAAGATAGTTGTCAGTTGTGACTATAATTGTGCATGAGATTTGCACATGCATGGATTGAGTATTGCCAATGAGGATTGCGTGGTGTAAACAAAAGGGAAGATGAATTTGGATCACACATTTGGTGTCATTCTCATCCATTCTCATGCAGGATTGCATAGTGGAGGCAGGCAAGCAGTGGAGGAGATTTAAGCCAGTGATTGATTCAGATCTGAGCTAGTTTGTGTGTAACAGGTGGAGATAGTACTGAGTACTTGTGAGGAGTATTGTACTATGTATTGTTACATGTTCTCAATCAATATAATATACAGATAGTTTGGGGTTTTCATCTTTATGCTTTCCCCGGGTACATACTGTGTTGATATGTGTGATTGATGCTTCACTGTGCGCATGCGATTGTTTCTTAATACTGCTCAATTGATGATCAACGTAGAGGAGGTTATGTATTATGCATGTATTCTGCAATTAGTGCATAATCGAGGTAATCTCTGTGAATAAGTGTCATATTATTCAAAATTTCCACATGGTATTAGAGCAGGTTGATTTGCAGAAGAGATTTCTACAAGATATCAAAGCGAGGATTGATCATGAGATCTATTATTCAGAAAGTGACTATGTTTTATTTCTTCAGGCAGAGTCTATAATCGGGCCAGGTAGCCGCTGGATTCATCATTTTTTTGGAAGGTGATATATCTGGTGAATGCCCATGTAGTCGATCTCTGTACAATAAATACTTCATTCTCACAAATTTTATATCGGAAGCGGTTTAGTTTTGAGATGGTGGAATGGCGCTCAAGGATAAAACTCAGAAACATTAAGTGTGAGAATGGAGATAGTATGCCCCAGTATCTCACAAAATTCACCTAATACCGAGATGAGCTGGGAAGTGTGGGGGTGACTATCGACGATGAGGACTTTGTGAGCTTGGCTCTACTTGGTCTTCTGAAGAGTTGGCATTCCTATCAGGACTCTGTCAATGGTTGGGAGAAATTGCCAGGATGGGAGAGACTTTGATCGGATCTTCTGCAAGAGGAGATCAGGTGGAATACCAGGGACGGATCTTCATCAAAGGCATCTGATGAAGAAAATAGCACTTTAGCTGCCAAAGCAAAGAAGGGGAAGAACAAGAAAGCTTCTCATTCCAGTGAGAAAGGCAAGAAGCAGGACATGTCCAAGGTGAAGTGTTTTCACTGTCACCAGCACGGACACTATGCCACAAATTGTCTGCAGAAGAAGAAAAATAAGCAAGTTGCTGGATCTACAGTGGGAGAGGCCTTAGCCTTGCAGTTTGAGCTGGATTTTTCATTGATCGCATGCTTGGTATCAAGTGTGATGGGATCGGTATGGTTCTTGGACAGTGGTGCGTCTTTTCACATGACAGGAGATCGAGATTTGTTTTCTGATCTCGATGAGAAAGATCTTGGAGTGCACATCGAGATGGGCGATGATGGTAGATACAGTCCGACCGGTATCGATACCATTTCCTTTGAGAGGGAGAATGGTAAACCCTTCGTATTGAAGGAAGTGATGCATGTTCCAGGATTGAAGAAGAATCTTATCTCTGTGGTGATGTTAAAAGACAAGGGATATGATGTTGTTTTTAGTGAGGGAAAGGCTTTCCTGCGTAGTAAGACAACTGGAGAAACCCGGAAGATAGAGTTTTGAGTTAGGAACCTTAATCAGTTGCATGTAGATGGTTGCGCAGCATTGAGCAGCAAGGCAATTGATGGAGGCTTGGTGGTTGAGAGGGAGGGTATATTACCTCTCAACATGCAGAGCCAGAAGAAGTCTCAGACAATTGTGGAGGAGCCACGATTGGTGCAACGGCTTTAGGAGGTTGTGGAGCAGCCACAATAGGGGGAGATGAGTGGGGATCGAGTAGAGTCATCTACTCATGCAAAGACCTCCATTAGGGGGAAACTTCGAGCCAGGTGGGCTGAGGGATCACATGCAGCCATACTTCCAGGTAGGAGGTGGGGCGATATAGAGTGATAATCCCAAGGAGGAGGGGCACGATCCTTGAGGTACCCAACCTCTTGGATGAGACCTTGCTACAGGAGCCCCGATGTGGAGTAGCAGGAATTGACTGATTGGGTAGAGACAGATGCGGATGGAGTGGCAGAGAGAGCGACAATGCAGGGAATCCCAGGACAACGCATAGCTAGCAGGCTGGAGCAATGCGAGAGGCACAAGTGTTTTGCACAGTGCTAGGTGGTACAGAGAGGTGTGCAATGGTGCGAGATGCATGGAGATGTTGCAGTAGCGTAGATGTCAGAGAGGGAGCACTTGTCAGCAGCAGGTAGAGCTTTAGCATCAGAGTATGTTCCTAGCCCAACAGAGGGGTCAGTTGGGAGTGTTTTTGTTCCAAGTGTTGAAGGAGCAAGTGGACCAGGTAGATGTGTTGCATGCAGAACATTCCAGAGTTATAGGATAGGGGTTGCAGATAATCCATATCTTATTGAGAGGGAGTGTTGAAAATGCAACAAGATGATGGATCTTAGTGAAAAGAAGTCGCCTTCACTAAGTTTGCCCTCAGGTTATTTTTGGCACAAAGTCTATTTTTAGACTAAGTCTATTTTTAGTCTATGTCTATTTTTAGACATATGGATCATGGTCTATGAGTGGCATGATGCTATTTGTGGATGATTAGTCAAGTTGGTAAAAATAGATGGACCTCTATTTTTAGACATATGAGCGGGGTCTCTTTTTAGACTGCCAAGCTAAAAATAGAACAGTCGAATATTATTAGCTCTTAATAATATTTGGACTATAAACATTAGCTTATTCTCTTGGAGCACTTCAGTTCGAGCTACGGATGTGGCACATGCAGCTGCCAGAAGGAAATACGTGGTTCTTATGGGTTACTTGAGATATTTCATGAAGGACTTCAGTTAGAACTTTAGTGATTGAGTTCTGTGGAGTTGATTGAGGAGTTGATGGAGTTGTGTTCAGTTTGACTTAGTTGAACTAGTTGTATTTAGTCTAACTAATCAATAGACTAAGTGATGAGTGGTGTGAATTAATTATTAATTAATTCACTAATTATTAACTCAT